>JAUMHH010203477.1:0-13208 GCA_032359455.1 Chlamys rubida
AATCTACACGTACCAAATTTTCCTGAGGTCAGCCTCGGTCCAGATCTGTACCTGTCGTTTTCTTTACAGGTTCAACCTTTTCAACCGGATACGCGAATGTACCCCTAGTTCCTGTTTTATGGTCAATACTGATTCATCCTAGTCTTATGGAACAGTGCATCAATGCATGGTTAAAGCCACATCCTGGATTTGTTGCAGTAAATTACTACACAACTGATAGTAACTGGGTATTGATCATTATTACTAGATATCACTCCAAAACCTTTGATGGTTGTATATTTTGTCCATCATGAGGCCAATGAATCATTTCGAGGTTATCATGTAATCTACATAAATATACAGTAACCGTCATTTTCTGAGGCTAGAACATGGCTGAGTGGTGCCTGTACCGGTATTTGCCTCAGGGCTTTACAAAGATAACGTTTTCATTAATACACCTTAATCTCAAATGACACCTTAACACAAAGCATTTTACTTGAATATTACAGTGGTTTTAGACATAATCTTGAAATACAACATTTACTTGAATTAGAAACTTCAAAAGATTCCTTCCAGTCTTAAATTCATCTTCTTCAATATTTTCACACACCAAGGTACTACCCACTGTCGTGTCTATTCTCTGGGTGTCAAGTACCAGGCGTGCTTAATCACATGCCAGAGACGTTCATGTGTTTGACATTTTGGCAATGTTTTCCACTAAGTGGTGCTGTCCAATAAGTCTGAACTGTAAGACAAACATTTACCAGACTGAACATCTTTCACATAATATAGGACAACCATTTTTTCCTTAAAGCTTTCCTACACTTTACATAGAGTATCTTGTTTGCAGGACGTTGTAAGTGTGTTTTCTTTCTGTAAGACATTTCAGAATGTGTTTTCCCATACTGTCTGGTGTGTCTTACTTGTAAGACATTTCGGGACATGATTTCCACAGTCCATGGTTGTCTTCATTTGTTTTTAAGACATTTCAGAACATGTTTTCCCACACACTGTCCATGGTTGTCTTCGTTTGTTTTTAAGACATTTCAGAACATGTTTTCCCACACACTGTCCAGGGTGTCTTGTTTGTTGGTTACTGGTCCTGTGCTCTCTGTGTCCACGACAACACCCAGAATGCACCTGGCTTCTTCCAGCAGCTACAACATTTACATTAACGTTATAGATCATCAAAGCAAGAAATTCTTATCCCGCTTGAGAGGGGATAAATACATTTTTTTACCTAACAACATTGTGTGATGTGTAAATTCTTGTGACCTTTGTTTGGCATTCAAAAGAAATATTTGAAGATTCTTATCAAATCTGTTGAAACAGATCCATGTTTCAGAAATTTCATGATTGTTGTATATGTTTTTACAACATGAGGCAATAGAAAAATCCATAACAGTATAACAGATACAAAGAAAAAACGAAATACTTTTAAAGAGGAAATTTTGGTGGTGTGTAAATAATCACATTTTACACGTTGCATAATTAAATTAGTGCAAAAATATCCTCATGAAAATAGATTATTTAGATTATAGATATGTAGAATATATAGATATCCGAACTGTGCCAATGCGAAAATGTCCACACTGCGAACAGTTTAGAGAGAAATAATGCAAATATTTCCACATGCAAAAATTTCCACTTTCACAGTATCGATTTCAATAATACAAAATTAGAATTTAAATCCTTAAAAATGTTACATTGACTTCATACAATATGTTGATATAACATAGGCTGATTACCTTGGAAATGTCAAACTCGTCAAAGAGCTCCTGTATAAATCTTCGTGCAGTCAGTCGGAAGGAACAGACAGTCATGATGTGGCTCACCTCAGAGTAAAAACAAATATCTTGGAAAACTTTGGGAAACTTCTGCTTCAACCTGAAAGAGTTTTTTGACACATTGTTACACAAGTGGGCACTTCATGTCCGTACATGTAGAACTATCAGTTGTATAATGGTTAAGTGTGTATCAACTAATTAATGTAAAGAAACTTTGAAAATAAACATTGTTATGACAGAAAAGAAAAACATGTGTTGTTAAATATAATACAACTTTGAAATAAAAACATGTCATGTACTTTTTGATATACAATTCAACATTAAATCTCAAACTGGGTTTTATATAAGTTAGTACATGTACCACCATTTGAGGGTTGTAACAAACCTACAACTTTGAAATTCCCTTTTTACTAGTAATTATAATCTTTATTTTTTACGCTCATGGTTCAAATGTGACAATTCAAATAACAGTGCTGTTATACAAATGTCATTTATACAAAATTGAGCTCCCTTGGCCTAGAGATCGTTTATAAGAAATTAGGTTGAAAAATTTCCCTTAGAGGTAGGAAAGATGTATTTTTATTTTTTATATTTTCGCTTTTTTTTTTGAAAGATTTAACCTTATTTTGCATTTTGGACAATGACCCTCTGTCCTAAGGGACACAACACTGATTCTCTTTGGTCTAGGAATCTGTTATTTCATATAACATGTATTTAGAACTATTACTGGAAGGAGTAATCTTTTAAAGATTTACCCCTTATTTCTCCTTTTGAGCCCCGTAAAAATGTATGTTTGATGAGATGAAAACGCCAATGACATGTTGTCGAGATCTTTCCTTTTTTTAAGTATTTCTTCATCTGTAAGGATCAATTTACTGCTGTTATGATAAAACTATAACTATATTTATATATATAGAGCTCCTTCAATTTCAAAAGATTTTCTATTCAATGTAACAATGACCCCGACCTTGGATTGAGGACCGTGAAAGGTTAACTTGTTCAAGGTATTTGTGTAGGGATGACTTTGATAGATGTTGTCTGTATGTCACAGCAAAGTGAGAAGTGTATGCAGTAACATGGTGACATTCAGACATGGGCAATGATATATGCTCATACATAAAGCGGTTTTACTTTTACTAACTTACCCCAAAAGTCCCTGTTCTGAGCCCTTGACTCCTACAGAGCTACTGAGGTTGGTGACCAGTTTTCGGACCTCTTGTCTGATGAGAGCACGGCCATGAATGCTATCAAATGACATCTTCTTGGTTGCTGTGAAAATTTAAAAAAAAATTGTGAATGTCATCTTTGCATAGTCTACAATACTGTTTACAGGAGCTTAAGTAATATTTACAGCTAGTTGATGTAAGAGCTACTATTATAGAGGGGATTTATGGTTATCATTTAATAATCACTTAGATCAGATTTACATGGCAAGATTTTTCTATTAATACATTATATCAAGTGACCTTGACTGCAAAATGTTATAATAAAAACTTGTTTACGCTTTCTTGATACTTCTGTATGCGTGAAATATACGGTAATGAAAATCTTACCACTATGGAGGCGCTAGCGAGATGATGTCATTATGAAACATGATGTCATTATGAAACAGACAGACTTGGGCAACACTATATGCTCGGAATTGTTTGGCGGGGGCATAAAAAAGGGAAATCGTCCTGCCTAAATCTGTCCTGCCTAATGACTGGATAATAGGACACACAGATTAGTGGTTATGTCAGTGTTTAATACTAAAATATGCATTTGCATAAACTCACCTAAAGGATCTTAAGTTAGGATAAAGAAAATATTATTCTATTTTACAAATATCACATTTTTGAACTGATTTTCTATAAATCCTTTCAAAGTATGTTACTGGTTTAGATATAATGTACACTGTCTGATGCAAACATTTCTAACAATTTGGTTAAAACAGGTTGTAAACGACATAGCAGACGACTAATAAATAAATTAGAAATTAAAATTTTCAATTAAATATTTTTCAGTATGGGTTATTTTTCTTAAAGGCTCCCGGCAGTTTAGTCGAGCAAAAAGCAGTCAAGCAGGATAATTCAGTACATGAAACAATCTTACAAGTATGGCAGTGAATAACTTTGAGAATATATGTAAGATAATATATATATCTAATATATATGAAAATATGGATATCTTACGTATGTGACAATAAACGTATATATATTTGATATATAGATGACAATACAGATACAATGTATCTAGTAAACATGAATGAATATTTTGAACTATTCCACGATGCATGAGGCAAGAAACAAGACAGAGATCGTGTGATGAAGTAGAAAATTATAGAGCAGGACACCAGTACACTGTATGACAAACAGGATTATAAAGAAGAAACTATTACGCCAGATATCACAGAAAGAACAGATATCATACAGAGACCAGTTACCACACAGAACAGACACTACACAGAACAGACACCACACAGAACAGAAACCACACAGAACAGACACCACACAGAACAGAAACCACACAGAGAACAGACACCACACAGAGAACAGACACCACACAGTAACAGACACCACACAGAGGATGGACACCACACAGAGAATGGACACCACACAGAGAACGGACACCACACAGAGAACAGACACCACACAGAACAGACACCACACAGAGAAAGGACACCACACAGAGAACAGACACCACACAGTAACAGACACCACACAGAGAACAGACACCACACAGAGAACAGACACACATCACACAGAGAACAGACACCACACAGAGAACAGACACCACACAGAGAACAGACACCACACAGAGAACAGACTGTAGGCCCAGAGATAGAGTGCAAATAGAGAAGCAAATAGTATATATAAATATAGCCATGTCATCAATGAAGATTAGCTGTCATATTTAACCTCATTCAAAACAGTCAAAAAACAGAAGAGTAGTCTTTACATATAAAAAAAAGCACTCTATCAGTCAAAATACAGGACACAAGTCACATTTAACAACTATAAAAATAGTACACAATAGTTACAGAAGCTTCATATAAGCGTGCCAATGTAACGAATAATAGTCACATGTAACTGTTTCTGTGTGCAAAATTTATATTAGCCATATTTTGTAAGCAACATTGCTGTTACAGTGAAAAGTGAGATTCTACATATTGCATTATATTGTCTGTGTTAATTTGTGTGAAAACTTTGATCACCAATTTTTTTACCATGCTATTTTGGTTCTTAATTGTTTATATACAATGGAAAGGTGACTTTGTGAAGATTAATTGTGCATGGAATTTTTTTTTTCTAAAGTTTGTCTTTAATATGAGCAAAATCAATTAATCACATAAGGGAAATTCCTGATATCTACAAAATATAAATGTTTAATTTGTCAACATGGAAATAAATGATTTTAGTTTTAACGTTATTTTCGAAAAATATAATGACTAAAAAAGAGCGCAGATTAATGATGTACTTTTCCTAAATAAATCATGCATCTTTTTCATAAAAAGAAAAAAATACGATATATATAGTAAAATGTACAATAATAGAATATATGACACATACAATATGTGACAAAAGAAATACACTTAATGATAAATATATATGTATAAAGATTTTGTGAATGGATGATATCTATAAAAACAAATATATAGCTTGTGATTAATCATGAAATGAATATCCTTAGAACATGAAAATAGTTTTAGAATCACCTGGATATATGTGATTACATGTATTTCACGAGTAAGTGCTCCAAGTATATAATATTTATACATGAGAAAATGCCAGAGGAAGTAATGAAAAAAAAATAGTTAAGTGCACAGAAAGAACAATTAAGCCCATTTAATGAAAGTGATGAAACCAGTCAATCTGTTCCGATTTGATAAACAAATGTATGATGGCTCAAAAAACATCTCAACTAGTTTCAAAACTTACAGGCAGGCCAAAGGAAAGTGAAATCCAGATATCACATGATCGAAAATGTGTTTCTTACCCTCAATAGATCTCTCAAAAACCTTAAATATTTTCTAAATTTAATCCGTTATTTTTCAATAAAATTTAACAAGGAATGCAATATATTTTTTACAGAATGAATTTTAAAATGTTGCTATTAAACAATTATCGACACAGCCTTATTTTACACTAAAACATTTTTTCCAATTAAAGATATATTGCACCATGTTACCTAGAAATATTTATAAATAATCATCTTTTTTAATCAGTAAACTATTTTTTAACCGTGCTATTTTATGAACACAGTTATCTGAACTTTGGATCAATGTAACAATCACCATGCTTTATCACTGTTAGCCCATGTTCCTGATTATGTACACCACTTTTTAATATTTTTTTACTGGCTACTTGGGTTAACACCCACCATTATCCTCAAAAACAGTATTGTGATATTCTGGAGAAGCAACAGAAGAGCAGGAAGCAAGAGAAACATACGAGAGTCAGTACTAGTACAGCTGGTCATGCTTCCAGGAGTGGCAGACGACAGCTCGTTGAGACTGTCGAGGCGAGTCCGTCGGTCACCTTTCTGTTGTTTGACCGCCTCCAGTAAACTGCCTGGGTCGTCCTCACGCTCGATCACGGTAACACTACCTTGGCCGTCCGACTCAAAGTCTGCATCAGGTATACCTACAAACAGGTGCACGTGAAGCTTCTAACTAATCACAACAGCCAAAGTACATTTGCACGTTACGATTGATTATATTTCTAAAAGCTCTTTATACCCTCTTAACAAATTTAACAAAACTTTGAAAAAAAGTGAACCCAGGATATCTGAAAATATCTTCTTTCATGATTTTGAATTTGATACTTTGTCCAATGACAGTTTGAATGTGGATATTTTGAAAATTCTATTATCACAGTTTCAACTCGGATATTTCAAATATTCCAATGCATTTCAATACATACCATCTTCTTTGTCCCCCTGTCCATCTGTCTGTCCTATCATTTGAAGTCTGTAACAGGCCACACAGACAGACATGTCGTGATCAGACCCGATGATTATGTCACCCCTGGCGGTTGATGACGTTCTAGACCTCCTGCCAGATGCTAGAAATTCAATAGATCTTTCATTCAGTCTCATCCGTTGAATAATTTATAGAATACAATATTTTAATGAATATATATATTCCTATTGAATTGTACTGCAAATTCAGTGTTTTCGGAGTCATGTTTCAATCCTAGAATGCAAGGATAAGCCAAGCTTAAAATTTTAAATGTAGGCCTTCCCAAAACTTCTCGTCTTATGTGGTTTTGTATCCCAGGTCAGAGAATAAGTATATAATTTTCGTTTAATTTTTAATCAACAACACATGTGAGTCATCCATTGATGTTTTATTTCAAGATTGGAAACATTTCTTATGTTTGATTTCTTTGAGATTATGTACATGTATCTTAATGTTTCCGAGATACTGGAAGCACATTGCACATGCATATAAAAGATTTTGCTCTATTATCCATCTATAAAAATGTTTTTGAGATAGAACAGATGTATACAAATGATTTTAAGATAGCACAAGTATATGAATGTTTTGGATTTACTAGTTAAGGTATTTGAATGCAAACAATAATATTATTACAACTAAATGCAAATTTCAGTACATATTAAAGTAGCCTACTGGAAAGTCTTCGTGTGTTACAAAGAATGTATAAAATAATGTTTTACAGGGGGAATTGACTTACATGACACCTTTCTGCTGCGACTTGTTTGAATGTCCTCGGTCCGGTCAAATATGCCCGATTGTGATCGTTTGTCCTCTCCTTCATGTACCTGTGTCATTGAGAGGTTAGAAGTTATAACTGATATTTCACCAGGATTCTATTTTAACTATATTCACTGTCTATACATTCTGCTGGTACCAACACACTATATAAATATACACACCAATGTGGCAATCAACATAAAACGAAAGGTTTATAAGCAATATGACAAAATAAAACACCAGTGGCTTGTTTGTTTATGCGAAACAACCAGTTCATCTTTTTTTAAATGTAAATTTTTTTTGGTACAAATCCTGGCGGACCTGCAAATGTTTATGCAGGCCTAGCTTGCAAGGCTTTGTCAAGGCTCACCTGCAAACAGCATCTGATTACTAGGTCCGACCTTTTTTCATAAACGAACAACTCTAGTCCAACCAGTTCAACTGTTTGGATCGCGATAAACCAAAGCGACCAAGAGGTTTGGTCTGGGTACAACAGTAGGAAAATTTGACCAAATAAACTAAACATCTATATGGTATAATAATGGGTCTATCCCCTAGTGTAACAAGAATTTTTAATTAATGTAAAAATGTTCTAACTTCTGCCACTCCTTCTGTAATACTTTGCTCAGACTGAATATCTGGCAACAGTATCTACAGTTTCACTGAGACTGTAAATGTGACATTTTGTTTACAGGTTTAAATAATAATGTTTTTAGCACTGACTGTTGAAACAAACAAGGTCAGTTATGTCAGAAAGGCTAACCTCAAACATCATGTTGATATCAACAGGTAAGGTAAGTCCTACAAACTCAGACTCTCCTGTGTGTGGTCGACGCTTCTGTAATGACGCTTTTGGCATGGCACCCATAGGGCTGGACGGGCGCCCATCCATCTCGGACAGGGATACTCCGCTAGCATTTCTCGTCATTCCCAAACTGTAAAAGGTACAAAACATAAAAAAGCTATAGATATAAAAGATAGATAACTCTATCCCGAACAAGTGTACTTGGTAAGCCCTAGTTTGGGAAGTACTTTTTTCCTAAATCTTGACTACCAACTACATAAAAACAAATTTGAGTTCAAAAGGTTTTGTACAAAAGCGACTGACATTCCCAAACATGATGCATTATGATTTAATATGAGACGTCATTAAATTGACATGTTGGATAGCAAAAGAACCTAGCACCAAAACACAGTAGGTATCTGCTTTGTCTCATGGAAATAAACAATTTCTAATTAAATTAACTTGCTGTGAAGTCTTTATCAAACCTCTTTAATGTTTAAGTATACTTTCAGTATACTGTAAACAGGAAATTGTTGCTGAGTGGAAATACTTGCATTTCATGTTGAGTAAATGAAGGCAAAAAAGATTCCATGTGTGTATATTCATTTATAGATGAAGTAGATGACAAGAATTTTCCACTCTTTCCATGAATGTTCTTGGTAACCTTTTACAGTATCAATCATTTTTAGATATAGGGGATAGGAAATATGGGTGTAGAATTTGAGCTCAAAACCTTGAAAAAGTCTTAGTTCTGACCCAAATTCGACACCTTCAGATAGAATTCCCTATCTCGTACATCCACATAAAGACAGATTCTAATGTTAGACTATATTGGTGTAGAGCCTACCTCAGTCTGCTGGCTGTCCCGCCAAACAGGTCAAGACTTAATTTAGAGTCAACACTTGACTTCCGACTAAGAGTGCCTGTTGTGCCCTCCTCGTCATACAGGTTACTGATGCCGAGGTCAGAGTCAAGGTCAGAGCTGACTGTACGCTGACGCTTGATTGACCGCCATGTGGCATAACCATATGCATCTCTAGTAGAAGTGTACATTATGGCATTCTCGGATGTCAGTCCTTCCATCCGTGACGATGACAGAATTCCATATGCTGGGTTATTCTGCAACTTTCTTAAGCTAGGAACACGGTTAAGATTCATGGACTTTCTCCTCACAGTGGACGGGTGGATGAGGTCTTTGGTTTCGAGGGAGGAGCCCTGCTGAGACTTGACTCCAACAGTGTTGAGGGAGGTAGAGCTAGCTATTGGACTGAGTGACACAACCTCGGAGGAGATATAGGTGTTGGGTCCTGACTCACATGAACTAATACCACTGGTTGTGGAGTCTGTATTGAAGCTATCTGCACGGTTTTTACTTGACCTAGAACTTTCACTACTACTGCTCCTGCCATCTCGGAATATAGGTGAACGCTTTGCCACTTTACTTTTGTCAAATGCTTCTTGTCGTAAAATGACTTTTGAGTCTGTGACCTCTTTGTCCTTAACACTTTCCTCCTTTTCTGTTGTCACAGGTTCAGGTTCAGGCTCTGAGGATTCATCAGGCAAACATATCACAGGTATAACAGTGGACTCCTCAGAGTTATTTCCCTTGGGGGAAATTGAGGTGCTCTGGTTTTGGGAGGCAAACTCCTCAGCCAGAGGTAGGTATTCTGAAGGCGACACTGGTGAAAGAGGATCCTTTCGGCCCAACCTTTTATCAGAATCATCACTAAATGTTCGATCTCGCTGTTTACTGCTTCTGGAGAAACTTTTGATAGTTTTAGGCTGTAAAGGCAAGCTATTATACCTTCTGTAGGTGGGAGACTCAAATGGAAGTGTTTTACTGCGGATAATGGCCGCCTTAGGGTTGTCCGGAATGTTTGTGGTGTCTATGTTACGGTTGTTATCACAAGGCAGTTTATCCCCATCACTGAACAAAGACTTTTCCTCCTCGGCAATAAAGAACAGACTGTTGGAGGCTACGCCGGGGGAGTGCATACTCGTGCGGTATTCCAATTCAGATCTGGACGTGCTGCCAAAGCTTAACACACTTTCTGATGCATCGTCCAAGTCTGTTAGCATCTCTGCACGATCCTCAACCACTGGCCATAGTTCACCACGTGAGTGCCAACACGACTCCCAGCCAAGTTGAGTAAGGAGTTCCGCCCCCTCCCGTGTACTGGCCAGCAATCCCAGCACATAGAAAGCTGTCCTGCAATTAATGAGAAACACAAAAGGCGCTCAGATGAAATTAATTTATATTGCCAGTTTTCAGGTAAAATAATTAGAAACTCTGAAGTAACAGAAAATGTAAAACACTTTTATCGTGAACCCCACAAAAACCTAAAGTAGCTCACTACATGCAAAGTTCAATGTATAGACATCAAAAAAATCCTTGGCAAGGGACAAAATTTCCCAGATTGGCAAACTTTTGCAATACATTTATGCAAGCATGTTCATTCTAGGCATATTCTACTGTTTATGACTGAAATTTTCCACCGTTTACAATGCATGCAACATATATCTTACCCTCTGATAGAGAACACTCCACACTCCTCAGCTAGCCGTATGACTTCAGAAAACAGGCGTTCCTCGTCTAGCCAGTTAACACCCCATGTAGAACTTCCAATGTGGCCCTACCAAGCAAGGTAAAACATTCACACATGGTGTTTAGTATCTCAACACTGGGAACAACATACATATTCCAGGAAAACTAACATTATACTTAGTAATTAGCACAATTATTTTGGTAGATATTTAGGAGAGTGTATATAAAAGTATATAGGTACCAGTACATCAATTTCATTTAGTCTAAACTAACATTCACTCAATTATCATTGTTTCCATAAACTGGAATTATTATCTCATGACCTGACTATAGAATGTGACAAGATTCCATGATGTTGACAACAATACATGAGTGCGGGTTGTGCAAATTTTCCGCGAACAAACACAATTGTGTGTCAGATGTCATTAACAGTAGATATGCATGGGCAGAGTTAATCAAAGCTTATGCCAAATATTGAACCGATCACAAGTTAATATGTTTTGAAAATGAAATTTGTGTCCTGATCAAAATAGTTGTGACCAATTAACAGAAAAATACTGTAAATTTAAGAAATAGTTTTCTATTTTGGTCAGGGTATGAGACGATAACTCTACTTGAGCAAAAGTAAATTCATAAAAATTAAATTCAATATAAGATTTGTTTCAAGCAAATACATACCACAGCCCAAAGGGCAGTCTTCAGTTTTGTATTATCTTCATCTGTCATTAACTCTTGGCAGCGGATACATTGGAAATATTCTTCTATACATTCCTATAGCAAATACAGAACAATAGTTTTAAATAATTATGATTAATTTATCAATATGTTGTATCACCACTTGTAAATGAAATCCATCATAATGACTTCAGACATAAATTACAAATGGCTATTAAGTTTCAAATTTAACACTGAAAAGTATCAGAGGCATAGATATGAGTATCACTGAACAAGTCACCTGTTGTCGTAACAGCTGAAAGCCTTCTTTGGTCTGTGTGAGCTGACCATACAGATGAACTGGCAGGAATGCATCTTTGCTGGGACGTCTGCAAAATAGTTTAATGTTATTGGAAATAGTTTATAAACACTGTACAAGGAAAATTTTACATTTAAAAAAAGAAATATCTCAAGACTGCAAAAACTTTAACAGTTGCGACCACCAAAAAAATGTCTCAAAGTAGTAGGAGATTGGATTTTCTAACAGGATTTTATTGTATATTCATTAATGTTCAATTTATCAAAAGAGCACGTACGTTATTTGTGTATAAAGTAAAACTTTGATATTGCCCATTTCCAAACTGATGAATCTTATTCAATAAATTGTGCAGGATTTAATTTCAGCAAAACTTACTTCCTACTTGACCTCCGTGAAAAGGACCCTTCATACGTCTTTTCATATGTTGTGAGAGCTTCATTTAACAGTTCGTCTACAATGCTCACATACTTGATGTTAAACGTCTGCAGAATAAATGGTAGAATATTTAACAAACTACAATACCGACAAATTAAACCTAATTAAAAAAGTTCCATAATCTTTAATGCAAATAATTGAACTTAAATTGTGATTTATTTTCTTTGACTTAATCCGTCACTTAAAGGATATCATATTAATTTTATCCTGTAATCCTCATCGGAGAATATCTTACCTTTTCCCAAATCTCCAGTTCGTTAGATACATAGTTGGCATCCATTAGGTTACGGAATCCGCGTGACGTTGACATGAACCTACAGGTGACTAGACGACCCTTCTCTCCCAGATGTAGACATGAGGGTCGCAACTTGATTAACGAATTCAGGCATGTCTGAAACACAATGTCAGAGAGTGTTATTTTGGTTGTCTTATGACTGCTACAAGGTATATTGATATTATACAGCTTTATAGTACATAGCTTTACTTTCACTATCAGAGCACTTTTCGAATGTATCAAGTTCTCCAGATTCCTCTATGAAAGTTATACTGCCTCAATCAAATACAGTATTTCCAAAGTGATTAAAATAAGGACATTTAGAAATCTGAAGTTTCAGAAACAGCAATCGACACCGTCATTGCAGATGCTATTGGAGTTACACAAACACAACAAGTACTAACTGTAATAGACTCTTACACATGTACCCCAAACTATCCCTGTAGTCACGAATGATGCATTACAGAAGATGCCTTAAAATCCTCCCAATAGATCTCAACTTAATTGGGCCATAACTGTTACAAATCAGACGCAATGCCCGCTATCCTAAATCCCAAAACTTTATTAAAAAGTTGTCTGTTCATCCCTGTAATATCAGTCCCTAAAAATATGAAGAAAGTCGACTTGACTAGTTCAGGGCCCGTATTCATGAAACAGTTCTCATGCTCAAGCATGGAATCTGTGCTCAAGCCAACTTTCTGGTAACTCGCTTAGATCATGTCAAACGATCAAAAAG
>JAUMHH010203488.1:0-13207 GCA_032359455.1 Chlamys rubida
GTTAGCCTTTGGCTAACAGTTCTGGTTTATATAGCAGCGGGGGGTATTAGTCAGCCTTTGGCTAACAGTTCTTGTTTATAAAGCAGCGGGGGGTATTAGTTAGCCTTTGGCTAACAGTTCTGGTTTATATAGCAGTGTGGGGTATTAGTTAGCCTTTGGCTAACAGTTCTGGTATATATAGCAGTGGGGGGTATTAGTCAGCCTTTAGCTTACAGTTCTGGTTTATATAGCAGCGGGGATATTAGGCTAACAGTTCTAGTTAAAGTCAGATGTTACAAGAGGTCCTGTTTGTTAGGTATCTGTAAAATCAAGTGTCATTAAAAGTCAGGTGTAGGTAAAGTTAGGAGTCAATAAAGTCAGGTGTCAGTCAAGTCAGGTGTCAGTAAAGTCAGGTATCTGTAAAGTCATGTGTCAGTAAAATCGGGTGTTGGTAAAGTCATGTCTTGGTAAAGTCAGGTTCCAGTAAAGTCAGGTGTAGGTAAAGTTAGGAGTCAATAAAGTCATAAGTCAGTAAAGTCAGGTGACAGAATATAAAGTCAGGTGTCAGTTAAATCATGTGTTGGTAACGTCATATGACAGTAAAGTCAGGTGTAGGTAAAGTTAGGTGTCTGTGAAGGCAGGTGTGAGTAAAGTCAGGTGCCAGTAAAGTCAGGTGTCAGTGAAGTCATGTGACAGTAAAGTCAGATGTCAGTGAAGTCAGGTGTCAGTAAAGTCAGGTGTCTGTAAAGTCAGATGTCAGTAAAGTCAGGTGTCTGTAAAGTCAGGTGTCGGAAAAGTCAGGTGTCTGTAAAGTCAGATGTCAGTAAAGTCAGGTGCCAGTAAAGTATTCAAGTGTTAGTAAGATCAGGCTCACTCTACATTCAGAACAGATATATTTATCATTTTTATCTCCTACAGATCAGCAGAAGATATCAGAATCAGAAAGCAGTGGTAGAGAGAATCCGTCAGACACCAGCACCACCTTCCAGAAGGTTCCACCCTCGTCTCCAAGGGATGAACCGTTGCAAACATATGAAAATAAACCGCTAACCCCTGTGTTAGAAAACCAAACAAGCTCTGAACAAAATGACAGTAGTGACAGTTCAAAGGTCAGAAAAGATGACAGCAACACATCTTCTGATGAAAGTCAACATCAACAAAAGTCATCGTCTGAAGAAAACGAAGTACAGCAAAGGTCATCAGACGACAGTGAAGGTCAACAGAGGTCATCTGATGACAGTAAAGGTCGACAGAGGTCATCAGATGATACTGAAGGTCAACAGAGGTCATCAGATGACAGTAAAGGTCGACAGAGGTCATCAGACGACAGTGAAGGTCAACAGAGGTCATCATATGACAGTGAAGGTCAACAGAGGTCATCAGATGATACTGAAGGTCAACAAAGGTCATCATCAGATGAAGATAAAAGTCAGCTGAAATCCTCACAAGAAGAGAGTACTGGGCAGGATACCTCGGCGACAGAGGATTACAGCAGAGAGGACGAACACAACACAAAGTCAGACTACACAACCTCTGAGGAAGCACAGCTGACGAAATCAACAACAGATAACACCTACACATCTCAAACAACACAGGACAAATCTGGGACCTACTCTAGCTCCGCTACACAGGACAAATCTGGAACCTACTCTAGCTCCGCTACACAGGATGTCTCCCCACGCGACAACTCCGACAGCACCAATGTCGACACATACACTATGACGTACGACAGTTCTGCCACCAACCAGCCAACAGATAATACCACCTCTGATCCCCAAAATTTAAGCACGGAGAAGTCAAGCTCAGCAGAGGACAAAACGACCACCAATTATACTGACGACAGTAAGGTGCAGCAACCAAGACGTGATTCTTTAGAACTTGATGATGTAGACGATCCTCGACGTGTCAACAAGGATATCGATACAATAGAGTATTGAGGCCACAGCTGACAGATAAAGAATGTTTGTGGCATAGATAAGCACACGGTGTATTTTAAAGCTGTATTTTAATTTTTTCAAAAGAAAAAAAAAATGAAAAATGTTAAAGTGATAGATTTCGAAAATCTTCCCACAACAGTAGGTATCAATTATCATTAATGGAGATAAGCAGATATTTGTTAGGTATTACATTGTAATAGGACGAAGAAATCTGATTGATATGTTTGAGCTGAATAGCGTCCTCAGTGTAACACAAGTGTGACAGGGGCTGGCTTAGAGTTACACAGGTGTGTGATGTTGTTGGATCAGTAGTTTAACAAGCTTTATGTCATACCAGTGTACTTGCTGTAGTGCTAGAATACAAGAAATGGTAACCGTGGTAACTTGTACCGAGTCGCATGGCCTGTTAATGTATATCTTGTCTATGTTTATCAGATTTATCATTGGGTCAGGGGTAAATTTTATAAGAGGTTAAAATAAGTGATTGATCATCTTATCTATATTTCATTCAGTTCTTCATTATAAGGTTTGATGATATCATTTTCAATAAGTATTGGCAAGGTATGATAATTCCTAGAAAGGAAATTGAACTATAATTGGTTTCTTTAAACTCTATAATAGGTTTTGATCGGACACACAAATATTTGTTTCAACAATGACAATGACAATTGTTTTATTCTCATGAACAATACAGTGTAGAGTTTTTTAGTTTTTTACAAACCCCACATATATCATGATGCCTTTAGGCCCCTGTGAGCACTTTCGCCTAGCATTATAGGAGCATATACATGTGTTTGATCAGTACCTATATAACCCTGAAGTGCTTGATATTTATATTCTAGATATGTGAACCATAGAACATACTTGTAATCACCCCAAAAGATCTACAGAACAAATCAGTTTAAAGACCTTCCTTATTTTTTGTGTTGTTGCTATCCAAACAAATGTATAACATTGCTATCGTTTGCGAAGCAAGATGGGACAGTTTGTGAGGGGAGATAACTCTAATTTAGACATAAAGTAATTTTCTGCAACATGTACCATTACACATTGGAAAGTGTTTGATAATGAAATGTACATCTATTGCAGCATTTACTGAACAGTATTACATCATTATCATGTCTGTGATTTTTGTTTTATTTTAATCTCTTGTTTTTCTAGACATATTTAGATTTTGTTAATATAAAGTTTTTATCACATGAAGTGATCAAGATTGTTTTACAATTTGTCATGGAAGTGGAATATATATTAGTATTGAAAAGTGTACAAAGTAGGTTTTAGATAAATAATTATTTTTCTATGACACTTAACTTAAATCTAGCTTCATACAATAGTGTGTATGGTATGGGACGAAGTTTGATCATGGATCTATAACAAAGACTTGTTTTCATTAGTGCACTTTGAAATTGATTGGTTAGTGAAGAGTCTTTACTTCTGTCCTGTAATTTAGTAATTTTTTGACAGAATTAATAGAATAATTTGTGTGTAAATATTCAAGTTAGTGGAGTTTTACAAGAAACATGACTTTCATTTACCCTGAATGTATATATCAACCTTTCACTGCAGATGGACGTCATTAAATACATTACAAACATCTTGCTGCTGTTGTCATTTTTTTCAAAACGATGATATGGGTATATATCTTGTTAATGGAGAGAAAACTAATGCATTTGTAACAATAAGGTAGAACTTTCTGGAGATGTACTTAGAATAAGAGATTAATCATTCCCATACATTGTGGAAACATGTAACTTGTCTCTCAGAATAGTAACAACACCTGTACATAACATTCTATAATTATATGGTGTGCATTATCAATTCATTTTCGTATTAGTTGAAGAAGTAAAGTAGTGGAATTTCAGTAGCAAATCAGCATATTTTTTTTCCTGATTGTACTGATAGAACAGCTACAGAAATATCCGTTGTACTCTGAATAACTATATAATTATGAGATATATTTCAACTGGAGATTAGTTCTCATCTAATTTTCGGAACTGGCCAGAGACCTATATATCTAGTATATACATGTAAGTCTCTAAACCACCTAGACCCGAAGTTCTAGAGAGGCTGAATACAGCAACAGATTAAACAACACTAAATATTACATCAGGTTATGTATTTTCTCAAGTGCATATTTTCTAATTTTATACATATAAATTAATTCACAGACATATACAGTACATAACACATGTACACATCTACACATGAATTACAAAACCTTTAAAATGACAACATAATCTGTAACAGTAGCTGACAGTACCGTATCTATCCAGCATTAAGCCCCTGCCTGGTAATAAGCCCACCCATATCTGTAGCAGTTCAGCAGAAATGCCAACAAATGATATTTCTTTGTCCTATGATAATGCCAACCCCAAATTTGAGTTGGAGATAATGTGATGACCCCCTGGACTTCTTGCAGATTAGATACAGTAATATCACATGTCACATCTCACTAACTAGTCCGTAAACGATAACAGTTCTTGTTTTCTTAAGAAACATGCATATTTCATCACTTGTATTAATATACAATTTTATTTTTATTTTTCTAAAAGTCCTCTTTCAAAATATCTTTATATTTTCTATCTGGAAACAAACTGTGATGTAATCAGTACCACATACATGTAGCTCCCCTTACAAACATTATAGAATTTGTATAATATTGAAAATCCATCATGCATCAAAATATTGTGTATATTTTAAAGCTAAATAAATGTTTCCAGTATTTGCAACTATTCCATATGTTAGTCTGCCACATTGTGCTATACACTATCAAATTCTGTTTGAATCTCATTCCTCTAAGTATCATAACTTCATATTTTACAACAACCACTAGAGTCATTAATACCTGTACCAGACTGATCTACCTTCACGCCCCAACGTTACTCGGCACTAATACCCTGTCAACAGGTGGAACTTTCAACAACGTATCTTAATAATAAGCATGGTTGTGTTACGCCAGAAAAAACTTTGCTTTTCTGTAAGGTTTTTAAATTACAGATAAACATAGATTTGGTTTTCTAATTGTGCCCAGTATACTAGTATTCTAACATTGTAAATGATCTTTATCTATAGAGTCAAACTTCCCACTTCACAGTAAATCATAACAGTATACCTGTGTATTACATACCTGACCTGGGGAACTATTAGAAATCTCTAAGAAAATTTCACTTACCGAACACATCCCAGGATTTGTTCACATATCCAAAGTGTTTATATTGTAACGATATCATTTGCACAATTGTGGTTTTTAATGTAAACAGGTTAAATTATTTACAAAATTATTTACCTTAGTTTTTACAACAAAAATGACCTGAAAGTCAAAACATACAAGCGTCTTACCAAAAACGTTTCTAACTACCAGTACAGCTGTATGTATTAAAGCACTAATTGAAGATAAATGTAAAACATTTCCTTGAGAACCACATTTACAAATCAGTATAAACTATTATGTAAGAAATTCCATTATAAAGAGACAAATAACAATTTGTCAGATTTCCTCGACATTTACGGTAAATATCACTTTTTAAAGTGAGAAAACAAGATTCAAAATATCAACAACTCTACGACAATATGGTGACAATGCGACAAGCAGAAAAATTACCAAAATGTACAAACAATCAAATCTTCATCTGATGAAATTCTGTATAGCATACATATGTATGTCCAGTACACTGTCACACAACGTCAAAGGTGGTGTTGATCTATTGAATCGAGAATGTCTTTTATGAACAGGTCTGGTCCTTTGTGATATACGTATATATCGGTAGGATTCAGTTTTTGCGGTACTCAATTCTCTCCACTTTGACATCATTGTTCATGTATTTGTACACATAAGCCACTACCGTTGATTGTTGTATATCCAAGATCACAAATGATGGTACTGGATGGCTGCAAATCAAAAACACAAAACTATTACCTACTTAAATATATATATAAAATATGAAGATAACGTTTTGTAGAAATTCCTATAAATACACTTGTACTAAAAACACTCATGGCATCTTTCTATTTTGTAATATCATTTTCTTTAGTATTCAAAACAAAATACTGTGTTAATACTGTTTGCAAGAATTAGATACTTAGTTGTTTTACTGTGGTGTAATGGGCTTGTTAATCACTTGGTTTTTTTACTGCAATTCAATTTTGCAAAGAATAAAGAGACTCATTGCAGTTTTAATAGTAACATGTACTGTATATATATGAAGTGAAATTTCAGTTTATCATAAAAAACACTCCAATTGAATATATGTGTATCCTCTACTAGGAAACATTATGTACAGGATGTATGCTACACGTACATGTATGCATGAAAATGGCAGAAGATAGGAAACAGCCTGGTCTTGTACAAAAACACTCTGACAAGATATTCTGCAATTTACTTACCAATTCCTACACGTACAAAACTTACTTGTTACAACATCTAGTAAGATTGATGGTAACTCAAATCCCAGTTTATCTCTCCAAACAAAAGGCTTCC
This sequence comes from Chlamys rubida, assembly GCA_032359455.1. Lineage (NCBI taxonomy): Eukaryota > Metazoa > Mollusca > Bivalvia > Pectinida > Pectinidae > Chlamys > Chlamys rubida. The sequence continues at coordinate 6,394 of JAUMHH010203488.1, forward strand.
CTTGTCAAATATGTGTCTATGAGTACACAACTTATAAATGAGAAAAATAAACTGTTATTTCACCCTTGAGGATAGAGTACCTTTCTGTAGGATGGTATGCTCCTGTGGCTGAGCCAGGGTTTATGTAGAATTTGTTTTCATGCTCAAATGCTTCAAACTTGTGAGTGTGACCAGAGATGAGGATATCAACATCGAGTTGCCGCTGAACCATAGACAGGCTCTCTGTGTCACCCCAGGGCACCACCTGGTGGCCGTGACATAAACCAATACGGAATTGTCCTACTGTTACAACCTTCTGCTCTGGATAATTAAGATTCTGGAACATAAAAATAATCAATCAAGACATCGAAACTTTCAGAAAATGTGTGCAACTAATGACAATATCAGTTATTGCATATATGTCTGACTAAGTCTCAATATGTCTTACATACTTGCCAACTCTCACTATTTAGGAGGGAGACTCAAATTCTGGATTCTAAAATTGAGCATTTTCAACAAGGGAATTTGCTAAACTATTCCTATTTTTAAATTTTTCTAAGATCGGAATTTTTTCACCTGAAAGAACAGCTAAAACAATGTCATTTAAAAGTGTTATTTTCCCCCCTAGGTTGTACATATACACACATGATACGTATGCGTTTGATTCTGAGCATGCATAATCTCCCCCATGGAAATTTCAAAAAGTTGGCGAGTATAGACTTACAGTATATCAACATGGAAATCTTACAAAGCAAAGCATCTTGTTTCTCTCTACCGGACACATTGACAACAACAATATCTCAATGATTTCATTTTGCTTATCAACCTGGTACCTTGAGAAGTCTGCGTTTTTTTAATTTTAAATCTCCTTGTGAAAATGTTAAATATTGATATCATAACTGAAATCTTTGGTTTTAAAGTGACTTATAAAGATTGACTTGACTCACTTTAAATCACGAAATCTAAACATCTATATATAAATTTATGCAGATAAATACAAGAACCTACATCATCAAAATCACCCCTCACAACATGGACATCGCTGGCTAGTGTCTTAAGATAGTCAAATGACTCCTTGGTACAAAGATTCCCTGTACACAAGATGTGCTGTATCTTTCCAGGGACAAGTAATTTCTTGAACCTTGTCGGCAGCATGTGACATCGGTGAGGAAGGTGAAGGTCTCCGAGTACTAACACCAACTGAAACCCAGAGTAAACAGTATCAGTAACATGTACAGAAACAAAAACATTCCGATAAAACACTGGTTATTGCAATTCTCTATATGGTTCCATATTATTCTTTGTTTCCTTTACTAAATAAGTAGTTCAGTTCAGCTTGCCTGTGAGGATCACCATTGAGCAGGCATAGTTTATATTAGTTGGTTGAGCATCCATCTAAGAGTTAGAGGGTATTATGTAGTTTTCATATATATCCCACAACTACAAGATTTATAAATTTTTACATCTGAAAATTAAATGACTTTTTCATTTTTTGAAATGGGTTGCATTTTCTTTCTAATAAGTGAGTAAAAATGTGGGCTATGTAGTATATTTTTTCCTTGTTTGCACATGCATGAGGCATGATGAGTGCCACATACATGCAAAAAAATCAAAAACAATAATCTAAACTTGTATCACTTAAATCAATTCAGATTCAATCTAAAATTAACACCAGGTGCAATATCAGTCACTTTTGTGAAGCACAGTGCCATCCCCACAGGAAATGAGACCTGGGTATTTATATCAGTATATACATGTACTGCTTTATTATACAAGTTGTTCCAATGTTTTCCTCCTGACAATTTGCCAGGGCAGGCTATGTTTTTACGAAATACTCTATTTTTACTCCTGCAGGACATCCCTGAGTGTTGGACTGTTGGTAGTATGCAGGAAATTGTGGTACAAATCCTTGTTTGACGCATTTAATGTGGTTTCTGTGAGTGTGAATAACTCTTGTAATAATTACAAGTCACATTAAAATACATTTCTCAAAGGAGCATGCACAGCAGCTGCATCACACAGCAATCTAGTAGTACCGGTACAGTACAATGCAGCATATGGACATTATTCCCTACATGGACAGTATATCAAATATGTCAATATGTGTAGGTGATTTTGTGCAGCTTCGTCAAATTACAATATTTCAGGAGGTTCTTATATTTTTATATATTTAACTTAAATATATACATCAGTAAACCAGTATGATAAGAATACGCTATCATAAAAAATACATTGCAATATGTAACTGACAGTTTACCAATATAAAATCCTCAGTTCTCGATCCAATAAGAGAGTGATGAATGTTTAAATGCCATAGAATATTCATGAAACACAATTAGTTATTTATAACGATTTTTGTTATTTGATGGTAGATGGGCGAAATTTGGTCAATAACGTACATTAGGCAAATTTTGAGGGGTCATTCAATAGAAATTTGAAGAGGGTGAAAGGTGATAGATCTTTTGGATTTTAAATAGGCCAATATATGACAAGTGCACCCCCCAAAATGATCACTGATCTCTGAAAACTAATTTGCTTTAAAACCGAGGGCATAAACATCACAATTGATGGAGCCCCGTAAATAAAGAAGAAGTCCTGGTTGACTGACAAGCTTTTGGATAATAATCATATTTGAAAATACCAAGAAGACCAAAAATCATAATCTACACATTCACAGAATGACACACCCCCATGATAGACACAAACATGAAATTATCAGGACAACTACGAAGTAAAGCTATTTACGCAGTAAACGATTATTTCTCAATACATTTTAGATATCACTTTAAAATATTACTTGAAACGCTGAGTTAATTAACAACAAATATTCATAAACATAAAATTTTACCATGTTGCCAGTTCATGTGATCAATTTCCGGAAATAACACACAGAACTACTTCCGTTGACAAATCTGATACGTACGCTCTCATTGGCTGAAATGTGTAATCTTGGCCAATACAATTTATCGTCTCGTTTTAACTTCGGTTAATAGAGGACTATGGCGGTCTGCTTGAAATCAGTCATTCTGATCTAGCGCATTATTTCTGTTCAGATTTAACATTTGTAGGGAAACATCTCCAATCCATTAACGCGAATGAGATCTCATCTGACTATGAGTCCATCATGAAGTGCATCATCCCAGGCGTTCACATCAAAGGTGCATAAACATACCTAAGCTACATGCATGCATGTCTAACTAATCGTGGGGAAAATGTAAACAAAGCTGACTAGGTCTACTTTCGTTTATCGCTATCGTTTATGAAACAAGGTCGGACCTAGTAACATTTGCAGGTCCGCCAGGATTTATACCCAAAAATGTTACATTTAAAAACAAATAAACCGGTGACATTTTTGTGTATAATCCTGGCGGATTTATGCGCATTAACTAGCTGCAATAACATAGAGGAGGCTAGTATTAGGTCTACGCATAAACGAGCAGGCCCCAGTTAAAAATGGTTGCAAATTAAAACGACACTTTCCATCAGTAGACACATGAACTCCAACTGTTGTGCCGGACAGTATTAAGTCTCCCAATGCCCTGGAAGTGTACAGGTGAAGTACGTACTCTCCCATCCTCGATATCCAGGAGTTACGCTTACTTTCGCTCTCTACAAAGAGTGTAGGTGATCGTAACCCCTGGAAATCGAGGATGGTACTCTCCCAATGCCCTGGAAGTGTACAGGTGAAGTGGGGCTGGATGATAGGTACTCCTGTCGTATAACCTAGGACAAGGATAGCAATCTAATCTATTTCCGTGCTATAACATAAGATACTGATGCCAGCTATTTTCAATCGGATATGATTATACCGACTGTATCGGCTTTTCTCAAAAATACATGTATGTTGCCATGTTAAACCTCTAACAATGTTGAAGTTAGCTGCGATAACGTAGATTCTGACGACGAGAGATTTTTTTATATATTGCGTCCGGGGCGGAGGAGGACGGGGATTAATATTAGTACTATGTTGAAGTGGGCCAGGAGACTAGGTAGCTCAATTGGTTAGAAGACGAACAATTAATCATTATTTTTTTTCAGAACATCAGTCTCTGGATAGTAACATTTCCTAGCTATTTTCTTTTCTTCTTAGTGTAACAGGAGATAGAGAAATGCAACGGCCAGACTGGGGTTCCAACCCGGGAACCTTTGAACTATTTTTATAACATTTATTCATCATAAATGGCAATCATATTGTCATCTGTGAGCTGTTCGAACTTCAAATCTCATTGCTTAAATATTTATATAATACAAATTTGAAATGTTTGTTTAGTGGTATTTTAATTTATTCTATTGAATGTATGTCATCATTTTCCCAAGTTATAAAATCAACTTATCATACAGTAATGTGTACAATGTAAAATGTTTTGTGTTTTGATCTTCCAAAATATGACATGTGTGCACGCACAGGTATTAATGTCAATGTACAATGTATACAAAGTATACATACAATATATAGAAGTGTACACAAAACTTACATATGAGTATATTCCTAACAATTTTGTTTCAATTCATATTTGTATTCTGTTTGTTAAAAATTTCAGTTGTCAACCTGTTAAGATATTACCTGTATTATTTCTTTTGCAGTCTTTGGACGAGCCATCCATTCTTTGTCAAAAATTGGAGATGAGCTGTACTTTGAACCTTTAGAACATGGGGTTAGTATATGAAATATTACAAACAATATAAGCAATCAGTCCAACATCCCAGGAAGATAAAGGTTGTTAATTACCATGAAGGTAAAGGTTGTGATTGTAACTTTTTTTTCAAAATCTGCCAGAACAGGCTACTACAGCCAAACTCTAAATAAGAACTTGTAAACCCCAGACAAGACAAGATATTGTGCCAGCGACAGTAATTGAGACTTTATTTTGTAAGTTACACCCAAGACACTGTATGCTGAAAATTGTGACTTAGTAATTAGGTTATGATGAAATGATAATTTTGATTGTTTTGATAAAATAATCTTGTTACTAGTAATGGCAGAGGACAACGTGGTTTTATTTTATACAACATTTTCTAATTTCTTATACTGTCCAAGTATTACATATATTTGGACAAAAGCTTTATATTTGGAAATTGACATGTTTACAGTGTATTTCATGTTTTTTAGGAGATTAAAACTTATAAAGTAAGTTAACAACATAAAATTTAGTTTTATAAATATAAAAATTCTTAAACCTTAGATTGATTTCTTTGATTGACAGCTGGCTTTGCGGACTGTGAACTCGTCTAGATCAGCCTATGCGTGTTTCCTGTTTTCTCCATCATTCTTCCAAGACTATGACGATGGTATTTCTGATATTTCATCCCAGACCAGTGATGAGGATGCTCTCAGGTGTAAAATTGGGATGAAGGTGAGAATTAACACTGTTTTAAAGAAGGCAAAATATACAAGCATGCATTACATCAGTGTGATTTGGACACTTTTTAAGTTGATTCGTTTTCATTTTTTTGTATCCAGTATTTGTTAATAAGATGTGTAAAATCTGCATTAAAGCATTTGTTGATTTTTCATTTTTATATGCTACATTTAAATTAAATTCTGATTTTCTTTTCTAGTCCTGTCTTACTGTGTTCAAATCAATGGCAACCATTGAAAAGACAGTTGAGCGATGTAAGATCAAGATGAACATGCAAGAAGCACGATTAATATTCCAACTTCATTGTAAACATGGTACGTTATGTTTATAATCGTAACATTATTGTAAACATGGTACGTTATGTTTATTATCGTAACATTATTGTAAACATGGTACGTTATGTTTATTATCGTAACATTATTGTAAACATTTTACGTTATGTTTATTATTGTAATTTTATTGTAAACATGGTATCTTACAGTAAACATGTGATGTTTATTGTCATAACTTCATAGTAAAGATTAATTTCAGTAAAGAAAAGTTTAGTCTGTGGCTCTGTGCAATGGCAGGTAAACCTTTTAACTCTTTAAAACAATTATTAGAAAAACCTCTGTAGGATCATTATCTAATGATTAATAAAACAGCTTTAATCCATGTTGGTGATTTACAGACATATTTAGGACCTAAAGTGTATCACATAGTAGATAACATTTGAGAATAATTTGATATTCTAACTATTACAGGTATTGTTAAGACCCACAACCTAGCCTTTATAGAGTGTGAGACTCTCCAGGCTGTGTTTTCCAAAGACATGTGCATCAACAAGCTCACTGCCCATCCTAAGTATGCAGACTACATTGGAATACTTACAAGTTCTTCAGCATACAAAACTGTATGCATTACTTATCTATATATTTAAACAAGTTTTAGCTTTAACATCATACCATTGTTTATTAGTATCACAGTATTTTGGAAACATGTATCTTGTCATCAGCGTAGTTTACTGATACTTTTTCTTAGTTATTAAATTCATGTAAAGTTTAGAACCTAAAACAAGCTGAACATAATAAACATTGGTATAAATGATCAGCTCCTTATCATTGTAGGGTTGATAGTATATAGAAATATTTTAAATCAAATTATAATTGTTTTTCATCTGGAAAATCATATTTTTCATTGTAGATTGTTATCAGAAGCTGTTTTGAATTTCCAAAATAATCAAGAGGAGATAACTCTTATTGCGTCTCCAGAAAGAATAAGCCTAAAGAACTATGTAGATGAGGAACCAGGTAAATATAAGTAAAAACATGATTTATACATCATAGCATACAGTTATTGTATGGGTGTGAGGGAAATAGCACTTTTATTGTCCCCCGAGACATCAACAGTGCTATTTCCCGAAATACCCATAAAATAACTGTTTTATTATACCAACAACAAAATTATCCCGACCGGTTGTTTTGTCTGGGTCTTGG
>JAUMHH010203499.1:0-13207 GCA_032359455.1 Chlamys rubida
GTAACCATAGCACGGATATGGATGACCACGTATCACACTGACTGGTAACCATAGCACGGATATGGATGACCACGTATAACATGACTGGTAACCATAGCACGGATATGGATGACCACGTATCACACTGACTGGTAACCATAGCACGGATATGGATGACCACGTATAACATGACTGGTAACCATAGCACGGATATGGATGACCACGTATCACATGACTGGTTACCATATAGCTCGGATATGTATGTTTCGTCAATGACGACAAATTGAAAGGCTATTTAATTATAGTCGGTAAATGGAGACATGCACTTGTGGTTTCAACGAGGGGAAGCAACTCTACTGCCCCACTCCTAATTTACGTATATCGATAGGAAGCTTTTGTTGTGAATAAAGTATTAAGTAAAATGTTGAATTACCGAACATATTGATATACAACACGGTGTTTTACATTTCACTGTTGTCAGTCCGTCGATATTTCACAATAGCCTACTGTAATAGCTTGTCGATCACACTTGGCTGAACATGTACAGATCCCGGATGTATCCATCCTAGCTTACATATATATCATGTATATATTATCAGAGTGTGTCATTAGCTTACATTGAGCTATTTCACATAGTTCAGTCCGTGTCATTATATAGAAACAGGACATCAATAACAAGAACCCGCAGTCAATATATAAATAGAGCGAAAGTCGGTCAAGTTAAAGTCTGTTTCTGAAAAGTCAATCATCTAGAGGTCACTGCTGGCAGATTTAGGAGTTTGGGGCTACTGTACCATTACATGTAATTACAATGAAAGGGTCGGGAAATCGTCAGATCTAAAATAGGTTCGACAACAATTCGATTGTGATCCAAATGAATAACACAGCCCTAGGCAATATACGTATAGCTTATACCACGGAATTAGATTATCTAAGTCCGTGCTTATACGTATAGCTTATACCACGGAATTAGATTATCTAAGTCCGTGCTTATAAACCTATACATCGATAAAGCCGAACGTACGTTGTAGTTTTACTAACGTTATCTAAATATAGTCTGAGTTTACAAAACCTATCTCAAGTCCCTATATATAGTTGAATATGTCAATAGAAAAGCCTGCGTATATTCAGAGATTTAACGTTTCATGTAGAATACATAATGTATCTCGTTTCATTATACAGTACATAGAGTAGATGTATTATACTTCATCAGAGCCGTAAACTGTGACGTGGAATTGATAGGATTAGATAAACAACGTCCTGGGGAATGGACCAGGGCACAAATTATTTTATTGTTAATTTGTTTTTTATACTCATTAATATCTTTATAGAAACATACATTTTACCGTCACAATCAAATAGTAAAAGTAAATATTGAAATTTGGTTGGGAAACATTTGTGATATGAATCTGACCTTTCGTACCGCTGGAATCTGAAGATTGAAATACAACATATAAGCTGACGTCATAAATGTAACCCAGTTAACCCAGCACATATAGCAGGTACAGTAATACACATCTGTAGCACTACCCATATACAATGAAGACCTAACTGGACCTATACGTATATATATAACTAGCTGTGGCCGGTACACCTGTGATACCCAATTACACACGTACCTACCTGCAGGGCGCTATATATACATTGCATGAGACTCGCACAGAAAACTATGAAACAGAATATAGCTTCATTAGATATTCCAAAATGCGATAAAATTTTGTACAGTTGCTTAATCATATATATAGATTTCGACGTGTTACCTGGTCTGAAGGAAGGGGGCGGGACAGGGGGTAGGGGGTACTGAGGGGCCTGTTCTGCTGTATAACACTGCGCGGCGGTCGTATCGGGCCCCGCCCCATTATAGAATGTCTTCTGTATAGTCCGGTTTGGGGACACTTACATTGCACCGATGACAACATTTGGATCTGTGTCTTTTTCGGTTTACCCCGTTTCCATTTCTTTGCACACGCACTGGCATGCATCCCTGTTGACTGCCCAGTCATCAAAGCTGTTTGTACGGCCCAGCAAGAATATAAATATTTAAGGGATATCATATTCATTTATTCATTTCACTCAAGTTTATGTCTGAGTTAGTTATTAATATACGCTAGGGTTGTTTTGTACGGAGACTGTATGGTAATTTTTCCTTGAAAACAGAAGTTTATAATCTTGTTACTTTTACAAGTACAATGCGTTTTGTGATATTTTGCATTCAAACTATACTTTGTAGTTATCCAGCAAATAATGTTTTGAATTTGACTTTGGAAACTATTATATATATTGCGGAAAAAATTCTGGCTTTGTATATTGTATTGGATGGGTATGGAATTGTTCACAAAACTTATAATGTTTAAAAAGAAGGAAGACTGAAATACCCCCAACCCCTACCCCCGGGCTCTACATAACAATTCGGTCATTTCTTTTAATTAGCAACATTTTTTTATTATTGTTTCCTTTATTTCCTCCAAAAATGAAGAGTTACAGAAATACTTCTCGTACTAAGCAATCATACAACATTGTATTAAACAGTATTACAAGTATCACACAATACATTATACAGCATTATTATAGACAGTATTACTATTACATAAGTCGTACAATACAATCATACATTGAGTAGAACCCGTTGCACGAAGTCATACAATATAGTCATACAGTGGTGTGAAATACACAATATTACACGCCGTATATGATACAATCATACAATATTATAATTAATTATAACCCCTGAACATCCTTAGGTTTATAGTATGATAATTCGCCTGTAACTTGCATGTGGTGTGACGGGCAAGCAAATTTGTCCCATTAATATCCATTATCTTTTTCGCCCCAGGGGTTGAAAGTTCAAATATAAATAACTAAACAACTTTTTTCTAAAGGCCCTTAAGGACTAGTACACGTAGTAGCAGTAAGCCTGTACCGATTGTCAGTGTTGCAAATAACCCCGATTTATTCTAATGAATGACCTTGACCTTTAAAATTCCCATGAGTATCTTCCAACAAAATTCTGTAAGTTGTAGAATATTGGTATTTAACTTGTGATCTTAGCTTGCCTCTTATCAAATGTGTTTAAATAAATTTGGTATTGTTCTACTTTGAAGGTCGCTGATGTCAAATGTGTTCGATTGCAGTACATCATTGTGTAACAGGTGAGTGATGCAGGCCCAGTGTGCCTCTTGCTAATACACCGTGTATACGTACAATTATGTACGCGTGCACTGCTTTGATTTAGTGACAGAAATTGCATTGACACCGTTAATCAATATGATATCTTCATTTGAGTGAGATTCCCGGGGGAAATGCTCGCTAAGTAATATCATGGTTGTGCTCCTAACAGTGACGTCGTTAGGTCGGAAAATTGCCGTAAAACCTGTATGATCGATTGAAGCGTTGAGCTTTCTGCACTAACGCAAAAAATCAATATCTCTTTACTCTTCTCAAAAATACAAGAGTTGAAAAGGAATAGAAACGTTGGATGTCATTTTAATGGTAAGTGCGTTCCTGAGTAAGTAATGGTGGGTAATTATAAAATCACGGAAACTGTCATCATGCACTTACAGTGCAGACACCACTGGCATGAAAGTGTGGCTATCATGGTTGTGTAATTGTGATGTCATAGATGTAATGTGTAAGTGTAGTTATCATAGACGTGATTAAGTGTATTAGCCCGGGTCGTTAATCATGGTAATCTGTGTTCATGGAAGTGTAAGTGTAGAGATAACGGACGTGTCAGTATAAGAATCACAGACAAAGAACTGTAATTACAACATGTAAGTGTATAATTAATGACAAATGTGTAAGTGCAGAAATCACAGATAACTTGATGTAGAAATCAAAGATGTGAAGATGATGGAATCAATTTGGTGTAAGTGTAGAAGTCACATCGATATGTAGATGTTGCAGTCAGGGTGTGTTAATGTAGAAATCCCAGATGTGTAGATGAAAAAAAAATTGTGAAGATGATAATAAGTGTTGAAATCACGGACCGTAAGTATTGAAATCAAGAACGTATGCGTATATATGTAGAAATCACTGACGTGTAAGTATATAAATCAAAGTATAGGATGCATAATCATCACCATCACCGTCACTGTAGTCGTCGTCGTCGTCGTCGTCGTCATTGTCTTTAAAAAGCTAACGCTGACCTGCAGCGATCATCGATGAAGTGAAACATTGTAAAATGACAAGATACGTTGTAAGTAGTAATGATAGAGATTCTTTAACTCATTCACCCCTGAAATTTCATAATGAACTATTCCAACCTTTGAATTGGAAGAGTTCAAATGCGTCTTCAGGGGTGAATGAGTTAAATACATTTATTCTAGGACACTTCTGACAAGTTGTCTACATACTATATACAATATTAACAATAGAAAGATGTACTTTTTATATCATTACATTTTTCTCTATGAAATGAAAATTTTCTACTCTAACAAATAAAACCTTTTGTGTTTATTATTCACACTAAACCGACCAATCAGGATCTGCGAGCAGATTTTAATGTGAAAAATGACAATACAATGTACTGGACATTGTTAATTTTAACCTCGAAATAACCCTGTTTTTATTGTTACATCGCAATATAAATATTCCCAGCGAAAATATAGCTGGTATTTTTCTTCTTTGACAAATAACACGTTTTGTTTTTATCTTTATCACACTAAACCGACCAATCAGGGAGCATGGTTTAGTGTGTAAAATTGACAATGGACAAGGGCAATTGTGACGTCACAATATAGTTCTGATGTTTCCCTATTGTTACGTCGCAGTACAGCAGTGCTTGTCACTATATTTTTGGAGGAAGATGGACGATCAGTTCAAGGAAGATCATGTCTTTACAATGAATGACGAAATAAACAGAAAATTAACGCTATCTTAATGAATAACAGTTTTATTTCACTCGTGGCTTGATTTTTTCAAGCTTTGCTTTGCACTCGTAAAAAATACCCAAACTGGTAAAATATAACTAGTATTTTCCAATACAATTAATATTTTCCAAGAAACCAATAATATCACCTGACTGTACCATCTATTTTATCAAATGATTATCTTTTTCCTTACAAAGACCGATAGAAAGATAAATGAGGATATGAGTTTTACAGTAATTATGTATCTTGTCATTTTGAATTTTTGTTTCATTACGTATACGCCTGTAATATAGCAGGGACATTTTTTTCCCTTGGTTTAACATAGTCATTTGCTAAATCCCGAAGCTATACAAAGGCAATAAAATATGTTTAAATCGAAATCCGTTTCTATTACAGTACCTTGTAAATAGTAGTCTGATAACCTTCATGTATATAAAGAAAAGTTGATTCATACGTGTTGAATCCATTTAAAGTCGTCGGAGTTACCTCCCGTAGGTTGCGGTTTCTATCTACCGCGAAACTCAAGAAGCGATTAGTTATCTAATATTGCGATACGAGACTGAACGGAATGCAACAAGGACTAACGATGCTCATGAATGATTATGGAAAATCCAATAAAATCAAAAACCAAACCGACTGGTCCCTTTTATATGAAAAACTCATTTACACTGCTTGGTGGAACATTCCTGGTTTTTCTTTCTTTCTATTTTATTTGTCAAAAATTGAATAAATATACTTTAACGATCAACTTTTGCATATAACGAGCGTTTGTTTGTCTTTAAAATGAAATTATAAGGAATGGTCTAGATTGTTTTTGCTAAGTTTTACGCAAACTGAACAGTCTTTTTTTGCCGGTGCGTTCTTGGGATTCCGGGACCTTTGCGTCATTCGACTCCTATCGTGTAGACTGAAAGTTGAGTTGTTTTTCGATTAGTTAAACTTCTTTCTGTCTGCAAAAGAGGGAGGACATAGCCTCCCCGAACAGTCATACATGTTATTCTGTTGTGAGCTAGAATCGCAATACCATATCGATGGGTCGTTATCAATTTATAGAATATAACATAACGGAACAACATGCATAACCCTGAAAATGGAATTATAAATAGGAGTTACATCCCTTTGAGCATTTATCTTTTTTAAATGGCCACATTGAAATTTGCCACTTCAGTAATGACAAACAAATCGCAAGAGCTCTGAAATACAAGTAATCTGTATGCACGACGTTACCATAGTTTACTTAATGCCTTCATAGTTTTAGTTATGTCACAGATGCAATGCCACATCAGACTTGTCACAATTAACATATCTAAATACTGCCGTGTATTTGATTAATAACGCTTTACGTTACGTATAAATTTAAAAGTGGTAATTCCATAATAGTTTATGTGTAAAATTTACTATAATAAAACAAATGGTGTGCGCATCCTCTACCCGGCGGTCCGTACATACTAGTATACATAATGGTCATCGCGTCACGCCCCTATGTATTATGGGATGTACTCTCTATATTTTGAGTACTGAGTTGCGTCGCCAGCAAAAACACCTATATCTGTCCCTTTTCCATCCACATTTCATTCTTTCTCTAAATCCTTCTTCGTGTGACCTTAGTAATTGGGAGGCCGTTAAACCACAAACAAACGAAGCTTCATTTTTCAATTTTCAATTTATGAGGGAGCGTTTTTGTTCGCCCGAGTCCTCGTCTGCTGATATTGTTGACCTCAGGAATATGCAGTTTACACAAGTTTTGGGAGGAACCGGATATAACGCCTGCGTCAGGAAATCACAGTTTTACGAAAGAACATTAGGGGCACTTAAAATAAATAAATTTCATTTTTCCCGTGTTATTACAATACTTACTCTCAAACTGAATGTCTTCGAGCTTTTCAAGCAAGCACAAAAATCCCTTTCTTCTAGAGGATATTACATCGTTCTCCATACACTGTCATACGGCTAATAAATTTGAAGATGCGCTGCGGCTAAATTTTACATCATTTAATATTTTTAAAGCTCGCACAAACCTCTTCCTCGAATACTTAGAAATTTGCATAAACTGAAGTTCAACGATCTAATATTTGCAATGAAAACATGTTTATCGCTTCCCCTTTTGTTTAGCTTAGTGTATCATGGCCACTTATTGTCACGTGTCACATTTCTAGCTGTCACACGTTAGACATGCTTGTTGTATAATAACATTCGGATACTTGTTTCAAGTTAAACGATAGCATTTGTCACCAACATTAATACATAGGCTAAAATAATTTATTTGATGCGTGAGGCATCAACTTTCTGTATTTTATATATATTGCGGTTAAAATTTGAACGGTAAAATAAATGTGCGGTTTTCAGTAATGTATTCAGCGGTGATAAATTTATCGTAAATTGACACCTTTCCAGTTATGCAACGTAATTATGATAATGCAATGAGGTATAAAAGATGACATGCTTATGTACAAATCGTGTTTGGAATGTTTGAAATCCCGTATTATGCTCGTCTTTTCAAAGAACAGATGATCGTATATGCTGTCAGCGCTTCAGGGTCGTCGGTGGTAAGGTTTTACCATGTTCAGTCATTGACATCTCATGCAAATGCTGATGTCTGTGGCCTTATTTTGACGATGTTTCAGTGCACAAGCCTGTTAACCCCCAGTGCACTAAAGCTATCAAGTTAAGTTTGCTCCCAACTGTAGCTTTGATAAACATTTCTGAAAAGAAAAGTAAACAATACCTTACATGACTTTTATGAAAAAAATAATAAAGTTGAAATAAACAAAAGATATTCACAATATATGTTCTGTGTGTAAAATTCAGCGCGGCTATTAAAGGATTCTAACCCCGGACCTTAGATTTTCATACTGTAGTTCTAACCAGCTAAGCTACATGATTAGGGGAGGTGACTTATTTCACGAAAAGAATGCTCGCAGTTGCTCGCTGTGGGACAGGCCGGAATCCATAGTGTTTTCAGCTCATCGTAGATATCTGTGGCTATAATTGTCAAATGAAATTCTCCATCGGACACCATTAAAAAACTAGAACAACAGAACACATCACTCATGTAGTTTCCTAACATCACGTGTTTGTCTCGTCTGTTGGACATTGAGTCAGTAGTGCGTTGATGGCTTGATCGCTTGGTCGCTGCTAAGCAATTGATACACGTAATATTACTCAGAAAGACGATACATGTATCACCGCAATTTATGTTATTGAAAAACCGCTAAATACATTACTCAACAACTATCTACTCAACAACTATATATATTCTAAAATTATATGCTTTGTTTAGTATTTTTGTTTTGTTGTGATAATACCTTAATATGTCCGTCCTATGAGGAGCTTCATTTATGAGAGTGTAGCTGCTACTGAGCACTACTGCGTGATTACGCGATCAGAAAATAGTTCTTTAAAAATATTATCTAAATCGTTCCCCACCACTTTAATCAACCAAAGTTTAATATGGTTATTTCTATTAATTTTAAATTCTATTTCTTTCCTCAAAGTTAAAAACAAATGAATCAGATATGAAAACTTTGTTTCATATTTCAATTTTGTGCGGGGAAACTGCGCGTGACAAGATACAAGATGCAAGACTTTTTCTTTAACGTCGCATATTTAAACCAATAAATATTAGCACTGTTTTGCTATTCTTCCGACAAACGTTAGAAACACACCAGCCATCATATGTTCCTCTGCTGTTGTTCGCCTGGCTCGCCGATAACGACGGGAACTTTGAATTGCAGGGAATCAATCCTTATTGCATTTTTATATACATATGTATAAAAGCGATACAATATAGTTATAAGCAAAACCTGCATATATGTTGCAGACCTATTGGTATAACTGCATCAGGTGTCGCAGACAGACTTAATTAGGTGCTGCTTGACATAAGTGCCCTATTCGGTTTGTCTACGACACCTGTTGCAGTTATACCAGTATGTCTGCCACATCTATGCCGTTTATTGCTTAATTATTTGTCATACATCTTCCATTTTATCTAGTCATTTCTGATTTGTTTACTTTGTAAGCTATGAAAATTAGCAACAAATATCGGCAACACAGTCAATAACAAATAATTAAAATAAATATTTTTTTGTTGTGTTTTCAATATTAGGAATAGTATTTTTTACACTATATCTTAACAAGATTTTATTTGACATTACTCCAACAATGAAATAATCCAATGAGTTAATTTCTCGTATGACCAACGTGGTATGTTACATGTATGACAAGCGAAACCACTTTTTTTCCCCACACGTGTTACCATCAAAGATTTATTTGCCGTGTACCACCTCCATACGAACGAGACTAGTGGGTAACTCCATGGACTTTATTTCATAGGCCAATCTTCTAATTATGACGTCAAGTGACAATGCTTTGCGATTTCATCTTCCATTGTGACGTCATACTTCATGGCATTTCCCCCCGATTTGAAACACGAATAATGTATTCCCAAAAGAAACATATGGTTTTCGAAATATAATAACAAAATGTTGTAGGAGAAAAAATTCCCCAAACTCGTGAGGGTTGATTATCATGTTTATCTAACTTTCGTTAGTTAATTTTCAAATTTTAAAAGACACTCGGTAAAACTCTCGTCTTTATACAATTTTAAAATTAACTGACACGAGTTAAACATGATAAAAAAACATCACTCGTTGGGGGAACCGCTATTTTCCTTAAGGCTATCTTTTGTAAACCAATGTTTGCATTGCTATTTTTGAATAATTTTAACACTTTTTCATTTGTACCAAACATGTTTTCGCTGATGCTTAGAAAATATCGCGTGAAATATTAACAATTCTGTTTATCCAGAGTTATGCCCCCTGCATGTCAGGGAGTTCACCAGGTTGTTTAAGTCATCCACATGTGTTCTCATGTAAAACCATTAACCCTAGACGTGCAGGAATTCACCATCTATGTAACGTGTGGACATTTTTTTATAATATTTAAATAAATGAAAGTATTAAATGTGCTCAAAACGGACCACACTTGTGTCTCTGCATACAGGTTCAGCAATACACTTGTCTTTTACAACTCTATTATTGACAATGTACATTTAATTTTGTTTACACAAATCAAGAAAGGTATTACCAAATCAGTAAAATCTCGTTACACTGCCACCGTATTTCAGGATTTTTTTTGGTGTTATGAAGGGCGTTTGCGATAAATTGAGGGGGGAAAATAACGGAATTCTCAAGAAAATCTCGTTTTACTACCACCGTATGCCATGAATAATTTTGGCGTTACGTATTGAGGTGTTTGGTAAAAAATTGAGGGGAAATGTAACAGAATTCTCAAGAAAATGATAAACAAGGACATTGAAATATGTTGGCGGAAGTGAGTGGGTATATTGAATAAATGGGCATACTATGGAGGTTTTACTATATCGACTGCTTCTCGGTATAGGAACAACAAGCTGTCTAAATTTCTCAAAATCGTAAAATGTCATCGTTATGTTTATATCAAATGTATCCATATGTGCATCATCATCAGTATGCGACGTTAAATAAAGTTTCTTGTAGGTTTAGTTTAAAGCTTTCGGATTTCAGTAATACAGCCAAATCTTTCTAAGCGTTATTTAATACACCTAAGGATGAATATGATAACATTTCCTGAACGGATGTATGCATATCCTAATATCAGATCGTTTTCTTATCATAGAAAACAAATTGTCAGTTTTACCATACTGTGTCACGCCATGTTGGTACCAATACTGGACTGTAACAAAAACAGAGACAGTTATCTGAAATATGTTTATTTGCAAAATATACATAGCATTACAAAATAGATTTTCAAACATTTAAACAACATCTTAATTCGGAATTGAACAGTATCTCATTTCATCAACTGATACATTTTTAAGTTATGTAATAACTGACAATTATTGTGTTAAATTAAAATGTTTTCACTTAACAATAGACAATAACACAAAGAATAAGCAAATTTCATACAGAAAAATCAAATTCTGTTTGTACAACACATTCCGTGGACATACACCGCTTCCTTTATGCGCCGAGGCATGGAAAGGTAACTCTTATTATTCACATGGTGTGGACAGAAACCATTACACATACACATGCACGCGTGTCCCCTCACTCGCCGAAGTTTCAAGACCAGTCACACACGGCTCATTTGTTTACATTAAATCTTGCAATATGAGGAGGCTTTAATTTGGAGGAAAAAGAAAAAAAACCCGCATGCATTGTTATTCAATGATGTATGGTTACTAACCAATGAAAAGCGTCCTTACATCGCTGACGCGAGAGAATATTCTGTATGGCAGTGCCAAAGACTTACAAACCGTATACACTGTAGCTGATAATTTGAAGTGGACACTTTCAAGACATAAGTGGGATTACCTTCGTTTGTGTAATCTTTTGACAAGTGAAAGTATATTATACAAAATAATCTGACCTTATCCACAAAGACAATGAAACAATTGTTCCTATGAGTATATATAACTTAGCAATAATTAAATAAATAAGTAATTACATTTAAAAAATCCCGTAATCGGATTGTATATCAGCTATACGGTAATACAGTTATTTATTTCCACTAATACTTAATACAGTATATTCTTAATTACACTATGTCATTTTATACTAGACATTAGATAATGAAAACAAAATCTAGATCTTTGTCTGGTATTCTCATGTCATTATAAAAGCGTACCAGCTGCTATATACACTAGTACTGCTGCTATAGGATTGTCTAGGCATTCAAAACGATGGGCACCTGTAAGTGGGATGTATTGGTTCGTGTCATTTAGTTTTCAATCTTGATATTAAACAAGAGGCCCAGAGGGCCTGTATCGCTCACCTGTTTCTTTTGTTACATGACACTGACATGTAGGTAACTTCAGACCAAATTTGGTAACTAGCACACAAGACATTTTAACATCTCTTAAACGGTTCTTAAGATATTGTTGTTTGAAATTTTGATTTTAAAGGTTTTAACCGACGTTGACCTTTGACTCTGGCTAGCACTTAAAGTTGATGCCTAATGCCTAAACTTCATCAGGGACAGGACCCATATAGACAGTAAAAACCCTGGATTGCTGTGGGCAGATTTGGACAACTGGATTACAATCAGACCTTCTAAGTAGACGGCCAGGTTTCAGTCCCTCAGCTGTAATATCATAGAATATGCAAAGAAAGTGTTCTAACAACGGCCAGGTGGATTATAAAATGGTCTGGGGTGGGTATTGCAGTGTCTGTGATGTACTAGCAATCAAGTGGGTTGGCACTATAGAATAGATACTGTGGAAAGTATGGTCACTCTGCAAATCAGAACACAATATATCTCCTGCACACACACATGCATAAATACACTGGGAGACAGCAGCAAGGTGACATAGGGCTTATATTTAGCGCCTGATAAGACAGCTCCTGCAAAATTCTCAAAATTGTATTGATTGTGTGAATTTTATATGTGTGTAGTGTAAGCATGTCGAGTAGTTTCTTCTAACTAGGTAGGCTGCCATATATAATGTCGTACATTTATTTTACTTTTTTTTGTAAAAATGCAGATTTAATCATCCATGTGCAAGCATGTGGGTGTATTCCAAACAATATAACATATCACGATCACAGTGATCATCTTCAGCTCACGCACCAAAGAAACGTATCACAAATTATATCTCAAACAAGGGATTACCACAGTCTATACAATGAAATGCTATCACATCATTTTTGATGTTCTGATTTATATCTGTTCTCATGAAACTGATCAGAGATGATTCCTCCTGGTAGAACTGATGTCAAGGGCAGACCTGTGGGAGTTTCGCGGAGATTCACATCCTGATATCGTATTTTGATCAATTATAAACCTATCGTGACAAAACTAACACTGTGACAACTTAGATTGTATTGATATAGCTTTTCTGACACGTCTTTATTCCTTGTTGGATAAAACCTTAAGAGTCGAGTGTTTTTTCATTACAAGCGAATGTGAGAACTGCATTTTTCCCATTACCGTGTTTTACCCGTAAAATGACCCTGGCTCAATTTTTATATTTAACCTACATCTTGTTAAACAAAATTTAAAATTTGACCTTTTTAATAAATAAGGGAACAAATTCTGTGACAATTCCTGCAGTTGGCCCTAAATGACTCACATTGTTGATGAGCCATTAAACAATACAAAATCGTACCAATTCCTGCAGCCATTTTATTTTTGCAGATTAAGCTTATCACCTGGTCTGATCACTAGAGAATTACAGTAAATATTGTTAGTACTGAGTATCATCAGAAAGCTCCAGATAATGTATTTCATGATGTGAATTTCAAACTTAACCCTTAGGCTGCTACATTGATTTCTATGTAAAGGGACACCACTGCTGAATTAATTATTGAAATTTAAATTAA
>JAUMHH010203510.1:0-13205 GCA_032359455.1 Chlamys rubida
TATAGGGACAGGGATCCTTAACTCAACATATAACCGTCAGTAGTATAGGGACAGGGATCCTTAACTCAACATATAACAGTCAGTAGTATAGGGACAGGGATCCTTAACTCAACATATAACAGTCAGTAGTATAGGGACAGGGATCCTTCACTCAACATATACCCTTCAGTGGTATATGGACAGGGATCCTTAACTCAGCATATAACCTTCAGTAGTATAGGGACAGGGATCCTTAACTCAACATATACCCTTCGGTGGTATAGGGACAGGGATCCATAACTCAACATATACCTTCAGTAGTATAGGGACAGGGATCCTTAACTCAACATATAACCGTCAGTAGTATAGGGACAGGGATCCTTAACTCAACATATAACCTTCAGTAGTATAGGGACAGGGATCCTTAACTCAACATATAACCTTCAGTGGTATAGGGACAGGGATCCTTAACTCAACATATAACCGTCAGTAGTATAGGGACAGGGATCCTTAACTCAACATATACCTTCATTTGTAGTGGGACATGGATCCTTAACTCAACATAAAGCCTTCAGTAGTATAGGGACAGGGATCCTTAGCTTAACATATAACCGTCAGTAGTATAGGGACAGGGATCCTTAACTCAACATATACCTTCATTTGTATTGGGACATGGATCCTTAACAGGCCTAAACTATGCTATGTCGAAGCCTCATGATACAGAACTTGAACTTGGAAAAGCGGGGAATCTAGAGATGCATTTTTAATCCTTGATGTATGACGAAGAAGTAATTTAAATGTCATCAGCCGCTCTGGTCGGCTTGTTTAGTATACATTGAGCGATCTGGTTTTTGACAGTTGAATATAAAGATATGTATATAAGATAACGTCTTGTGCGTTTAACAAGATACACATCAATTGTAAATAAAGATATATCTGCATTTGTGTCCCACTGATATTTAACACCGGGATAGATATTTATAAAATTTGCAATAATTAAAAAGAGATAGCTTTGCACCTGACAACTTAAACTTAAAATACCAACTGTCCTCCGCACCAAATTAGATTGAATACGATGAAGACACACACCATACAAGTGTGATACATCATGTTGTCACTCCTCACCACAGCTGGGTTAACTATGTCTGCTGCACATGACCGCAGGGATGGGTCCTGCTTTCCTATATATATATATATAATAAGGTTTGTTGCACAGTGGGGATTATGATAACCTATTGCTTTATTGCTCAATGTGATAGCATATCTATATATTTCCTTGTTTGAACTTATATCTTCAAGGCAGTTGTCATATTTGATGCAGGAAATATCCTTATCGGTCACACCATCCCTCCCAATGTTTTTAGATTTTATTTTGGTGTTCAATATCAGCCATCGCCGTATCGGCCCGAGAAACCCAATTTGTCCCATCTACCAACAACAACGTCATTTCGAACCCTTGTTTACCAACAGTTCAACACTGGCTAATGCTGAAAAACGGCGACGAATGGGGGAGCAAACATTGGAGTCTCTTGCAAATAGGAGAATCGTGGGTTCTGATATCCGATTTAGCAGGAGAACAATCAACCTATTGTGCCAGAACTGTCTACCTTCATTGGTACGATTAACGATGTAGCAGCAGAGTAAGCAGAGCCTTGATGTTTTCAAAAGACAAATAGATAATAATATAGTAGATCTATCCGTATTTTATTAGTAAGTTTGTAATAAACATAATAAAACCCCGCCTTTTACCATATCACACCCAGTATCAACCCTCGACCAATATCAGTCCTCGGGCATTTGATATTGGTGTCTCGGTTTGATACTGGGTATGATATTGAAAAAGACATGTTTTATTCTTTATGTATACTATCTCATATATTCTACAAACGTCGGCAATATAAAACCCTTTTCAAAGGCTAGCATAAATGCGTTAATGTTATTTTTTACAAAAAAGACTGCGTGCGTGCAACTCTTTTCAAAAACCATCTGCTTTGTTTTTTTCAGTACTACTTTTTTTAAATGATAAAAAAATACTATTACCTGCGCAGAATATTGTAAAAATATTCACTTTATTCTTTAACTTTTTTTCCAATTCACATTTGTGCAAATTTATAGACACAACTACGGAGATTGCGAGTTATTAACACGCAAATTCGAGTTAATATCATGAAATTTCGAGTTATCAAGTTACAAATCATGCAAATTATTTTACCGAACATCACAATTTATTAAATATTATCATCTATATACTACGTTATATCACTTACCGGTAGCGTGATACATTTACTATCATGGACTGTAAGTAGGAATACTCAAGAAATTGAGAAGAACTTGAGAAGAGATTTTCCAATTTTCCAGCATTTGGAAACGTATTTCTTTTTTTTAAAAGTATGTCTGCTTACGCCAGGTGACGTCCACAACAGGAAAAAGTACTCACATAAAAGTGATCCGTGTCAGAAAAAAGTCTGTCATAAGCAAATGAATATTGTATATCCTAAAACATATTGTAAGGATAACATCACCGTATTAAGCGTAAATGATATGGAAAAGCCAATGACGATAAATTTGTTTTAAAAAAAGAAATCTATATAGTTTTAAAGTGCATGATATTCCTCCGCGCAAATCTTCTATTTGTTTACGTTTCGCACACACTTAGGATTTCCGATCGATGACCATTGAGTGTACAAGTCATTTGTAAAATGTTTTGTTAAGTTGACATGTTTAACGCTCGCACGTTATCCACATGCTCGGGATGAGAAAATTGTTCTCACGACAAACTCCGAAAAGACCGTGCGATAATCTATTAATAACACTAAAACATCAATAATGTACAGGTCTTCCAAATGCTACGTTTTCTCCAGGATTTAACGACACAATTATCTGTAAACTTCTATATCAATGCTCAAAATCCTATTATACTTTTTAATAGATGGCAATTGTAATTCGTAATTTGATTAGTTTTTTGGACCTTGGCGACAGACACACAAAAACCTAAGTGATCCGTTACCTAAATGGTGTGAATTTGAATAATAATTTGAACAAGAACGCATATCCATTTTCGCTTTCAAATTATTCTTAATACGATAAAAAAGCAAATCAACTTGCAGGTAATGAATATAAAATGTCATAGATCAATATATTATTTATTTATATCATTGTATTTAATTTGTGTGGTTTTAGAGAGTTCAAAATATCCTACTCAAAGGGAAAGCAATACAAGTAGATGGGCATGTTTTTTATTATTATTATCAAAAATAGGTGTATTTGATTGCTGTTTATTAGCAACAGACAGTTTGAATATAAAACAAAGACATACTTATGTCACATATAAATCAAATACAAATTCAAGGAAACAAAGTTGTAGGGGGAAATGTCCCAGGAGAGAAACCGTTGCAAGTATTCTAAGGGATTAATATTAGCACCCATTAAGTCACATTTTGCGTATGATGATTTATTAAATAAAATACAACTTACTTGTTGTTGCTGATACAGACTTTATTATAAACCTAATGTCCAATCTCTATGCTACAACACGTTGGAAATTTGTATCCTTAAAACGTCGAGATCGATCAATTATAATCCGTGTAATTTAATTTTCTAATTTTGGTTAGAAATCGCGAAAATTTAGGCCCGCGTAAATTACCCATTATATCCAAAACAACAAATGCATGGAAGGTTACTGCAAGTAAGGAACACTTAAGTGTTTTTGTGGGACACGAATCCTTAATATGACATTTTCTGAAATTATAAAGCACACCAATGCAGCATATCCATACTGGTTTTGTTAAACATCATAGACAAAAGCAATGTAAACTTACATTCTTTTGAAGATTATCATAGCTCTCTGCATTATCTGTGCGTTCCGATCTAAAGACATGACTAAAACCTGCGACTGTCGATGTAGTTCTGCGAAAGCGGCAGCTGGAAAATGTCAAATTAATCAAAAAAATGACAAAAAAAAATATATTTAATTGTCTGCATGAAAACCTATATAATACCAAAAATTAAGAAAAATAAAAAAATATTCCCAAAATAAACTTGCATATTAGCAAATATTATTCAACCATCAAACACAAGAACTTTTGAATTATACAAGTCTTGTTATATAAAAATAAAAAACGCAAAAGCGACAATTACGTAAGATTTTATAAAACGATTAAAGACACATCGGCCCATTAAATCAAATAATAAATGAATGAACGAAAATTAGATGCAAGGATGTTGTAATTAGAAGTGTATATGTGAATACGTACTCAGATTTATCTGAGAGTATCGTTCACATCGATAATCACTTGCTCTCTATGATTAATTCAATTGTATATATGCATAGGTAAACACAAATCTAGTCATCTTCGAACTACGCATCACCGTTCGGCAACAATTAAGCATTCGTTTTCCTTTTTTATATATCAGATCCTATAAGGACGCCCTAATCACCAACAATATAATATGTAATAACAGAACTTAAAAAAGACAGCAATTTTAGAATTTTCGATATCAGAGATAAGATACGAAATATGTAAGCATGTGTTTAAATTTCGAGAAGTTGATTCAGAAAGACAAAGAAATGCATTGCAGCAATAAAAATCAAATGATCAAACACCTCAATGAAAGCACAATAAAAGTAGTATTAAAAAGATTCACTCAGAAAGGTGGCAATATACTGCATAAACGGCAGGCATATCATCCCAAGAAACACTAAAATATAACTTAATGTAAACTGCAATTTGGTAAATAAACAATAAACTATTGTAAGTTTGGTTAAATATGTATGCCGTCACGAAAGCACATGAAAATTAATGTAATCTTGGAAACCATTTCGAGATATGAAGGGGAACATTTTGGGACCAAATTCATAAATGACCTCATTTTAACTATGCTTCATGCTATGTTTGGAACAGTTCTGCATAATTTTGATAAATCATAACATGCTGCATCAAAAGAAACAGGCAGAAACAGCCTAACGCATAGCTGACAAGTAGATCAATGTGACCTTTTTGTATATCGGTTTACATGCGTGTATGATATTCTGTTAGTATGGGAATAATGGACATTGGTGTAGGGGGGACAGAAACATCCCATTGACAGATATAAAAAGACTGCTACGAAAGGATACTAACAGAAATAAAATGAGCCACAACGATCTCAATATATATTACAAATTAAACAGACAATTTTGTTATGACTATTAAGTGAATACGCCCTTTGATCACAAAATGACTCGGGGATTTACTGATTGTTTGAAGTGTTGAAATTGAATGTGATACATTTATCACGTCTGCAATAGCTAAAATCTAAGCAAAATTATTCTTTTTATCATAATATCAATCTGGTATATCAGACTTGTATTGTTCGTTATAATTATTACGGGGTTTAATTGTATTTTTATTATGTGGTCAATCAAATGTTGACCTTCGAAAAAGAGTAAAAATAAAACAGTTAAAAAAATCATAATACTTCTGATACGATTATCTCACCAAAATAAATATTTCATCTCGTTGATATTTTGGTACCCCAGATATCCAAAGTAAAAAGACGTCATATACTATTGTGATGTTAAGCTATTTCTGTGTAACAAAACAAAACACAAACGATGAACTAGCACCTAACAACTATTTTGTTTTACAAAACCTTTATTAAATACAAATCTTCTAATTATCACTTAAAAATTATATCAGTCTCGAAAAATGCCATGCAGTATGAAGCAATGTGTGACACGAATGCTTGGATAAAAAAATTGTTATATCTTGTCTGAGATTAACTGTATGCAGAATACAGTAAAGCTATATAGTGCTCTGCGACATAATACCAAAAATCTTGATAATATGA
Source organism: Chlamys rubida (assembly GCA_032359455.1). NCBI lineage: Eukaryota > Metazoa > Mollusca > Bivalvia > Pectinida > Pectinidae > Chlamys > Chlamys rubida. The sequence goes on from JAUMHH010203510.1 coordinate 5,809, forward strand.
AGTTATCCTAATTAACTGGAATTACCGTTATTTTCGAAACTGACAGAGCTAAAATGACATCCCAAACAATTCGTCATTGTAAGATTAAAAAAAAAAAAGAGAATGAAGAACGTTTCTATTTGCAACTTTGTTATTGAGAAATTGTTTTTTCGAAAGAATTGAAATATATACATCATTTAGTGGTATGAAAAGCTTACAAACTATACAGCGTTGTGTTCTTCATTAAAATGTCTTAATAACTGTTAAAGGTGAGCCTGCAACGTTCTTAAGAAACAAAGTATTGCTTATATATCTTTTTTTCTGTTCGTGTTTTGTTTATTTGTAGTTCGATCCATATAGCATTATCTTGTTTAAATGAAAAAAAATGCAAAAACAAAAAATTTAATGTAAATTTGTGCTTACCTGCATCTGACTGGAAGAGGCTACTCCCGGCGTTGGCCTCGTTCATTGCTAACTCAATCGCATTTCTGATGGCCAGTAACAGAGAGTTTATATTTGGTGTAGAATGCCCTTTACACACCAGATGCACCAGGATGATAGATGATAACAACAAACCACGAAACATTATGCCTGTTAAAATATAATTGACATGCTGAGATTAGATATTGAATTGTTACTGCAGCTACTACAATTAACCGTTATTATTATAACTTGCTTATAAACGTTCAAAATATATATGAAAATTAATATTTACATTTTTCATAAGAATATCATGCTTTTAGGAAGTTTTTATATCAAGACAACAATTCGTTACAAAACGTTTTAGGTCAATAAATTAACATATACATATATTAAAGTTTACACCGAAGATCCTCTATTAGGTTTATCAGAAGTAATTGCGTTCATAGAGCTATGAACGCAATTCGATCAGAATTATTTAAAGCTTATCCTTCCACCGTGATTGACATGAGACAACTGCTAAGTTAAAATACACATTTTAGTGACGTTAGGCTGTTCATGAATCTTGTTGGCACCAACACTACAATATTGAAAATATATGGTAATACCTATATTTTATATGTATAATAACTATGAAATATAATATGTAAATATATATATGATGCATATTGATAGTTGGAACTTGGAAAAATACCGTTCAATCCTTTTTTTAATGGCATTTTCTTACAAATAGTGTATACGGATTTATGATTCATAATGATTCGAATAAAAAATGTATCATATTTACCATGTAGATAAACTGATATTAGAATAATCTGCAGATTAGATTTGAAAATCGGTACATTTTGTTTTAAAAATGTCCTATTTATAACAGTTTGAAAATAAGCTAAATTAAATATAAATAAATAAAAAGAGATTAATAAATTTATGCAAAATGATTATTTTGAGTTGTGATTGAGATAATACTGCATTCTTAGAAATATTTACAAAATGTCTTGTTTCCTTAGGGTTTAAATAACACACTCACCAGGCGACTGCAGACAGGTACTGTACGATCCTGCTCAATCCGTCTTGTTTTATAACTTCCAAGCTATCAATCACCGATTAGGGTTGATGATATTTGCATATTAACGTTACGTCGACATTCAATGTATATCTTAAATCAATATAAAATGTATAATTGTCGACTTGATGCCATGCAATATTACAATGAAAATAAACGTTTGCTTAATCTTTGAATATGATTAAGGTGCATCAGTGCACTTGCACTGATACAATTACAATAATGTTGATATGCAATGTGTCCTTTATAGATCTTGTATAAATTAGTAATATTTTCACAGAACAAAAAATGAGGTTGGCTGTATGTTTTCAGGATTATTCCGTCAAAATGTTAGTTTTTTTCTTAGAATTTAACGTTTTGTCATTTAAAATCACGAAAATAATACGGTACTGTGTCTTTTTTCTTCGTAAGGACATGAATATTAATGAATATTTCTGAAACATGTTAAGAATCAGGGTACACATTTTGCAGACCTTTCAGCACTTTGATATAACAAGAATTAGGGAGGTATGCATTGTAAAATGCTTCACTGGTCATAGACGCAGTCGTGCACAAGGTCAGGAATTCACTAAGTAGCAAAATGGTAAATATTCTTGCTGGATTTATGCAAATTTTGGGGTAATTTGGGGTTATTTTTGGCTAGGTTATTGACTGGGGTGCAAACTGCAGGCCAAATGAAAAAATATTACTGATGTTATTAAAATAAGAGAAATCATTCATTTCTCAAAAAAATAAATACGGAAAAAAAATATAACGGGCCAAAACCCTTATGTAGCTGCAACAGGTCTTTCGAACAAAGATGCATTATTCTAAGCTTATATATATACATATCTAAAAAAAAAAACCAAGAAACCAAATCGTCAAAATATCAACATTAAGTCACAAAAGGTTTTTTTCTTTCGCCAAAAACAATGATGTCACGTGACAGCGCAGACGACAGAGTCAGGTGGCCTAGTTGTGTGTGGGTATTATAGGAAAGATATTTGGGGCAAATCCATTCCGGATCAATGATTTTCCCTCAGTCTAAAACAAATGTAAAAGAGATGCTAAAATGATGTCTGCTTCCTATAAATACCATTTATACTAACGTTTTGTAAAAAGTATTTTCATTAAAATAGAAAACATAGTTTTCACCAACTTATAACAACCACTCTTGTTGGCCCGGATTGAAGCCACACAGGGTCTTAAAGTGTGAGTAAACCGGAGTACATGGAGAAAACCCATTACTTTCTTATTTAAAGAAATTGTCATTGAATGAATATATATGAATTCAAAAATGTATAAAGATACCAAAGGTATCAGATACTTTATCTTTTTTAAAAATAAATTTTATTAAACCAATTAAATGTTTGATCATTAGAAAACAAATCCGTTTTAAGATTAAGTCCATAACGAGAGATACATTTAATGGTTTTCGATTAAATCCAAATAATTTCAAAATAATATGGCAAAATGGCAATATTTCTAACTTGTGCAATTCAAATTATATATCAATGTTGATATGTGATATTTGACAGGAAAATCATTAAGTTTTGTTTTTATTTTATTTCATATAGTAGGACGACGAAGAAATAATTACTGCAACACAAAGTGTATGATGTAGTGAAGTTATCTATGGTGCCCTATTCTAGTGACGTCACACTTGACAAAAGGACTGTGTGCAATTTTGTTTTGGATTCTTTGCAACTTTCGATAACTTTGTGTATGTACCAAAATTAGCATACCCAGCCTTTTCTTTAACTGTAGCTTTATCTGAACATGAACAGAAAATATGTAGATTTGAATACAATAAATAGAAAATAACGTTCTGATTATTCAATATAAAATCAATACCGAAATTTATCATGTTATGATAAAGCACTTTGTACAATATTTGTTTTTTTCTTAGTTCTTTTATTTAATTGATAACTTTTGATATCTTTCTGTTAAAACGTGATACATATGGGTAATAACGTACATTTTTCTCGTACCTCAGACAGAGATATCCCACGTCATACCCCATGCTAGATGTTTTCTATCTCGTCCGATCTGTCTGGTACCTTTACGTGACATTTCGCGGAATTTTTACACTGCGTTGTATTCATTCGCACGTTAAAGGCTTGAAATTGACAATCTGCATTAAAATATTGCATTTTGTCGTTATCTGCATTGTTTCAATGTTGTAAACGGAAGCCTTTCGTGTGCCCAACATATTTTTTTAATTATGTTTTTTTTTTTCTACAAAAGTTCCGCAAGGTATAGTTTTGCTAGAAGGAAGTTATCAAAACGATAGTCAGGCGACCGAAAAATCAGTATCCTATGCGTAGTACAGGATCGTTATTTTTTTTTTTAAATATTTAAACATTTATATTTGACATAAATACATGTACATGTACTTAATTCTTAGCTGCATAAAAACTCCTGTTTCACTCCCGAGCAAAGTTAAATAGTCTGCTATGCCAGTAAAAAAGCTATGCTAGAAAACTAGAGCCTTTACAATATTTTATAGACATTAAATGAGTAATAAACGTAGTTTGCCCAACATATATAAATTATCGCTATTGTTCGTTGTTCTAGACAAGAATACATTTCTTGACATAATACTCCAGTGTTTAGTTCCTTGGTTACACGTGAAGTTAATTTAGTATATAATAAAGTGTTCTAACAATATAGATCACGTTTCGGGTGGGAAATGGGGACAATATCTCAATCTTAGCTTATCTGTTTATTTTATTTTACTTTTAATAGGTTATAAAATTATGAACATAAAGAAGATATATTTTTGTTACCAATGAATTAACACTTTTGTATATAATACTATAGCAAGTTAGCCAATCAGGAAACAGAAAAAAAGGTGGAAAGAAGAAACAGTTGAATAATTGAATATCCCTTCACAGTGAAACAAGGAATGATATATTTTGTACTCTTCCACAACATGTGTGAAAAAAGTGTTCGCTTTAATAAACCTCATTTTAAAGTTAAATGCTTACACCTAGCTGTTTATCAAAATGATTATTTTAATTTATTTTACAATTAAAAGCCAACTATGCATTTTGTATCACTGTCTGATAACGTTCATTTTTTTTTTACATTCAAAATAAATTCATAACATTATAACGGAATAAATATTATTTTAAGATAATCCAAGGCCGTTTGTGGTTTGAAATTTGTTAACGTCATGACGCGAGCTCATTCATCAAAGCGCCAGACGAATATTTAACAAAGTGATGTTTTCTTGCACTAGAAGTTGTTTTTAATCAATTACAAAGCGTTGAGTAATCTTTTCATTAAAAAAAAGGTTCAACAAATTTTAAAAGTTCAAATATTTAAATTTCCACATATACTTATAAAAATACATGCATACACCTGTCAGAAATGAATTTCTATTGTTATGGTGTTAACACATAGCCACTTAGTACAATAAAAGTATCTTTTGTGGCATCTTTTACTTGATATTTAAATGGGTGTATCCTGAATTCTTATCCTTATTTTTTATTTTAGTTTCTCATAGGAAACACAACGTCAAAGTCAAATCTAAGATTTTAAAAGTTTGTATAACTTTTGCTGATATATATTCATAGGCCGGCATCGACAATACAAAAACCTAGACATGTTAAACTATTATACACAAACAGAATCGTAAAACAGTTATTTATGCATTTGGTAATTAATTCTATATATATAACGCACGTTCTTTGTGTAGAACTTTCCTTTGCATTAAGTGTAACGTACGTATTCACGACACCGGTACATCGCTGCTATTATGTCAGAACAGTGTAAGCTGATACAAAACTTTGTATTTTGATATTAAAATCATAGATTATGTTGTATGAGCTTGTTAAGAGATGGTGCATCAGTCATTATAAATTACACGGATAAGATGTTTTATTTATGCGATGACACTTACAGCAGAAATACATTTAATCTCATCAGACGTACATGTAGATAGAAGCATATAATATCGGGACGGAATAGTTCCTGGAATATAAAAGGTTGTGAAATTGAGTCATTCTGACTTCCTTTCAGAGACAGCATTTAAACTGAAAGCAACTAGGAAGCAGGTAAAAAGGGGAAATAATGTAGTATTATATTACTAATTAAATATAAAAACAGTATTGAAATACGAAAAAGGAGGCATTTATTACAACTTCCTAAAATGACTATAGCTGTTTATAGAAGATAAAAAAATTAAACCAAACCAAGCACTTATTACAAAATGTCGAAAGCAAAACAAACGTTTTGAGCACAATATGGGCATATCGGCCAAATTTGACACATCAGTGTTACTAAGATTCAAAAGAATAGAGAAAATTAATTTCTTATGTTTTTCGAAACAGGTGGAAATCGAGTACTAGGGACAAGATGTCTTCATTACGTTAATTTACAACTACTGGATGAACTAGCGATCTGAATTAACACTCTTTCTAATGTCACAAACGGTCACTGCGATGACGTCACACTTGTATGACAATCACCAAAAAAATGTAAAATTTCCAGGTTTTTGTCGAGTCCATTTTTCACCAAACTTGAAAACAAATTTTTCTCAGAATAACTCCACTGAACCTGCACATATTAATAATGATATTGATTGAAAAACATAATGTGTACCTTGTCATGATATACAGCATGATATCGTGTAAGTTCCATACATTGTAAAAAAGGATAATGTGAAATCTATTCAAACTGACAGAAATCGTCTTGGCAGATAAACGAAACCATATGTATACACACAAAGATCTGCAGATCTAGCAGATCAGCACTGGCCACCGAGATCCGAAAGACTATGGAAGAATAATTTAATGTGAATCGTTGAGCGATACTTTTCTGTAAGTCGATTATATTCATATTTCCTATACATGTAGCTGAATCTAAAAACGGTTCATTGTCGAATGATAAGTTATTGCTTACGTTCGGTATGTTGATAAAATCTATTTCAATGATGTAAACCTTCAAAATAGGTTCATAGCAAACACGCAATGCTGTATTACGAAGTACTCTGAGATGTTGCATTTTCATAGGCTTCAATCACATATCCATATTGATGAGGGAATATGTGTGGATATAGATATGTGTACATTTTATTTACTTCGTGTTGATGTTTTGTGAAAAAAGTAATGATAAAAATCCTTTGAAAAAATGACAAAAAGAACAACGAAAGAAAAACAAAAGCCTTAAGTAAAATTGCCCTTGAGATATGACATTGTCGATGACTTAGTTTTAAGAAGACATCCTGGTCTGAAACTAGTCCATGTCAATGACAATCTTTTGCACTTGTGGTGAGGAACCTTTATGTAAATATTATGCTAATGAATGATATATGATCATTCGAAAACGTCTCCGACATTAGAGGAATATTTGTTAAAATGCATATATACATTTTAGAATTTGACATTTAAGCATGTTACGTATACATGCATTGATTAATAAATAGGTAAGAGTGATATATGCCTGGAGAGATCAAGATTCGATTATGGCGAATGCATGTGTACGGTCACTTCCATCTTGTTATTGGGTTCACCTGGACTATTAGTAATCATTTTTGTTTTGGAAATTTATAGAAATGAAATATTTGTGTTGGATCAAACGTTAAAGTATGGAGATCTTTATTTGCGGTATGTAAGATGTGTAAATACGATTCCTTCGGAAGGCCGTTTTTATACCGATTTTTTTACAAAGCAAATTTAATATAAGTGTCAATTAAGGTACATGTAATTGATTATCCTTACCAAGTTCATCTACCGGGCATTTTCTTTTGATCGAACAATAAACACTATAACACGTGTTTTTTTTCTCAAAAAAGCCTAACAGCTGTGTCATGTAAGGCATGCTCATCTCCAACTTTTTTTTATTATCTTTATGATTTAATCAAAGTGCCGAGAGCACTCAGGGATGCTGTGTATGAAGGATTCAAATAATGGAATAAAGGAGGTGGTATATCAGTACAGAATGGCAGTAA
>JAUMHH010203521.1:0-13202 GCA_032359455.1 Chlamys rubida
TCAAACAAACAAACAAATCACAATAACTAATACAACGCTCCGGACACTTGTCATTTGTCCTCGAAGCTACGAACTTGTGTCATTCTGACGAATCTCAGTTTAGAAATATTTCCTTATTTCCTTGTGGGAATTGTATAAATAGGGCAGAGAACAATTTCGGATCTATTCAATATCAAGGTAAGTCTTTCCGTCTTTGTAGTAAGCAATATTGTTGATTTGTATAAGCTTTCATTGCTTTACACACTGCTTCAAATTGTTGAAGTTAACGAATTTTTGTATTACTATTACAGGCATTATCAACCCAAAAGTCATTTATTTACATGTTTTGTTGATAAAAATGATCGGATTAAATTCTGTACACGTTTTCTTTTCTTAATTCATTATATTACGTTACCTTTTAACTATTTTTTAAGGTTGTTTAAACCTAGATTTGTCAAAACGGATTACTCTGTCCCTTTTCTCTCATTCAACAGTTTCCATAGCTTCCATTGATATTTGTGTAGCAGGAACACGTTTATTCCTGCTAGGTATACTCCGTTCTGTCTTGTGAGACGGCCATTTTGTAGTATTTGGAATAATTATTAAAGGGTTGAAATGAAGGTTATTGTGCTCTAATCTCTACGGCTGTTCTCTCTTGAATTAATATGTAGCAACCGTTAATAAGTTATATCAAAATCATTGCGACCAGTGTATTTTTCAACCAGACATATTAAATATCTGATTCCATTTACAGTCAAATATGAACATGCACAAATAAAATCAGAGGAATATTAAACGATATGTTTTAGTATAAATATGTTTTGGTATATTTCAGTACTAACACACCTACACTATGCTGAAGGTAATGTTCCTCCTTTCCTGCCTTGTGGCTACTGGTCTCTGCATTCTGTACCATGGTAAGTACATTGCATGCTAATACATCAGAATATAAATTACCAATATGATATAGGTTTCATATGCGGTTTTCATCCTTCTCTCAAAATGTAGTATGCTGAGGTACTATAATTCCTGTAAATCACATTACTGGTGTACACGTTTTCGTTTGCAATAAACATAGTCAAGACGTTATTAGCGAAGTATATCAGTTTATAACAAATTGTATATAGAATTGTCGACATATCTAAAATGTAGTAGTGTAAAATAATTCATGTTCATGAACAAACCAAAAATAATTGTAAACAATACACTTATTTGTTTTTGTGAGTACATCAGTCCTCTTTTCCCAAAGTCATTCCCATGCACTTCTATATATCTTTGGACCATTTCATTTATTTGATTGTAACATTTTTGTTTGTTTTCGTAAGGAAATTCATTAGGCTCTGGTTTGGGATCACTATTTTACGATGGATACGGAAATGATTTTGTACTTATAGGAAACGTTGGATTGGGGTCCGGATATGGAGGCAATTACTATGGACGCGGAGGTTACGGATTGGGAGGCTACGGACGTGGATATGGAAACAGATGGGGAAGACGAAGTTCTAGAGTTGGTGGTTATTAGGAACATAATCAGCATGAAAAACGTTTGAGGTAAAATCCCATCTATTGACTTTCCTAATGTTTCCGCCACATTGACATGTTGCTTATGAGGACACCTACCGGATACATGAACATATAGGTTGATGTATTCAAATAGAAGTGAATAAATTGATATTTAAGCACTGAGACTATCTAAATTTCTAAATTTCAATCAGCACGGTGGCTGATACGTTTTAATCATAACTCAATAAAGAAATCAAGTTTCAGAGTTCACGTATGTAATACTTATATAATATAAATAAAAATGAACGTACATTAAGTGTATATATACAACCTTTGTATATCAGTTATAATTATGAGGGATTTTACCGTATGATCATTCGAGTTAAAATGTCAATCATTACGAGATATCAACCGAGGGTTAGTGAGTGATTTTGATTTTTAACACTCGAAACTACATTTAGATTAACTTGACAATCGGTACCAGTCAGCACTAGCTGGTTATTTAGTTTATAACATACAAGATTAAATTAAATCAGCTTACATATTTTCTCACATTGATATAAGCGAAAAGTACAGTTCTAAAAAAAAAAAGTTTTACAAACACATGATGTTGCCGTGTAAACACTCGAGGTATTAACACATGTTATAACAATTGTTTCCTCTTTCCTTGCAGGTTAATCTTACCCGGGACAATTTATCATTATGATATTCTTATTTAATTTAATAAACAATGGGTTTTTTCAAATTAACTGTGTGTGATTATTTTTTCTTCGTGTATGGGACACTTTCAAGTAACAAACCTGTCGCACACTAAACCTCACCAAGGATAACTAGATCTTGTTTTATGCAACACGTTCATACCTATCATGTAGTGTATATTCAAACTCTTTGACTTACTTTATGTTCCTCTCTTAAACCGCTTTGTCAAGAGCGAATTTATTATGAAGACAAATATTAGTACCTGTAATTAGCATAACATGCATAGATCTTCCGCAGTGATGGGTAATATTAATAATGGAAGGAATATGCATTTTAACGGTGAGGAGTGATTATTTAACTGGCCGAAACATTCCCAGTAGATACCGCAGATTTAATCTAAAGATTAAGAATACTACTGACAAAACCCCCACTTCTTTCGTTATAATCACTAAAATAGAAAGGAACACAATAAGTGATTGTGTGAGACTGGACCAGGATATTGATAAATAATATTCCAAACTGACAGCAAGATCTTAATTCGAACTGCAAATCAACAAGCATACTAAGTATTGCTAAAGCAATACATGTCCCCTACCGGCCCCCGCTAGCTATTACACTGTAATGATTTATAAAAATGGCGCCCTTTGGTGTTAAGTTTGGAAAATGAAAAGTATACAATTAGCTTGTATCTGAGTTTAACGTAATATTAATGCAAGAAATTGTAATGTTAGTATTATGACAGAGGAATTATATAAGATAAAATGATTGTTATATTTTGTTGCTTTTGTGGTATTAAATCAACTACACGCAAGTTTGATGAAAATCCCTCAAGGAATGAAGCCGCTAGAGCGCTGACATGGATTTTCTAAAAATAGTAACGGTGACCTTAACCTTGACCCGACAACCCTGAAACTGACCTTGACCTAACAACTCTGAAATTCGACTTTTTCCGACATATTATGGTCATTTATATTTTTGTGAAATTTGATTAAAATCCCTCAAGGAATGAAGCCGCTAGAGCACTGACAAACATTGGTGTTACGTACGTACACAGACGGACGGAGAAGAAAACTATAGTACCCCCGGTTTCACCGGTAGGTGACTAATAAGACTAGGGCAACGTTATGAAAAAGGGAAATTACAAGGATAATAAGACAAAGTGTCCTGGAACAAAGTACTAGACACTGCATTCAGAGTCTTGCATATCGCAATTTATATTTCCTCTGGACAGTAACCAACAGCACACATCAACTTTAATAGACGATTTAAACTATTATCGGAATGAACTTTAAAACTTATTTTAAAATACTACATAGTTTGATTCGCATAGTAATTTGTTACAAACAGAGGAGAACGCTTTCTGTGTTGTTGTGTGTATAGCAACCGTGTAACAAGGATGAGGTTTCTTCTGTGATTTAACATATAGTAAAACAATAGTTGTATTTAATATTTTAACCATCAAAATTTAGCCCTTGCTTTTAAAGCGAATTCCCATTTTAACGATTGTCAGCGTTGCATGTTTACTCAGTTTGTTTTTCACATAACATTTCAGGGAAAGTGTCTTTGATTAGAAGCTATATTTTTTTTGTGTTTGATGTAATACCGTTAATTTGTTATAGATAAAAAAAGAATTTTATCGTCATAACACGAGAGGGACATTCTGGCCGATATTAAAAGACATCAAGAGGAATTGATAAGCCAGGGGAAAAGTAAAGGTCCCATGAATCCCAACAAAGTTAGCATGAAACAAGATGTTTCGTCAGGGAGGTGAGTGTTTCTAGCATCACATTGGCACCCGTCTTGTCTCCCTTTAATTCAAGATACAAGCGATCATACCAAATAAGGATTTTATCTTACCATATACTGCTTGTTGATATAAAGAAACTTCCTTGGCGCAGATTGGGTGCAATCCTGGCATAACATTGTAAATAGAAAACAGACTGATTTATCAATGTTATTACTGAGGAAAGGGAGGTTAATAATCGCGAAAATAAAGTTTAGTGATTGGTGGTGAGTTGACAATAGCTGTCATACTGAAGGTAGATGTCAATAAATGAATCTGAAGAGAGTCTGATTTATGTCTAAATGGGTCTGATTTGATGCATGTCTGATTTGATGCATGTCTGATTTGATTCATGTCTGATTTGATTCATGTTGAAGCAAAACTGAAATGCAAACATGCCTCCATTTGTTACAATTCAAAGTCAAACACCATTCTTATGGCTGAATATAAAGTTATAAGATTGGGTACATGTAGGTATTTTGAGTTGCCTTCTTCTTTGTACGTACAGTAAAAAATCAGCGTTATAAGAAAACAAAAACAGGTCTGCTTTTAGCTGTTTCTATCGTAATACTATTAATATGTTGAACATTTCTTCCATTAAATTTTACAAAAATAATTGTTCATTAAATATGTAGCATTGGGATATTATGAACCTCTATTTCATTGTTCTGATAAGCAAGGAATGGATAGTTAATACCAACATCCAATATATGATTGATTTGTATATGTAAATAAAAAAGGGCTGATTTACGGATTTTTTTGAGAAGTGGTTTACTTATAGTATGGTTTATGGTTTATAAAATGACTATATGCTTAGTCTGTATATTCGTGATGTCTTTAACGTTGTTTTGGCGCCATCTCAGCTGCTGTTGTTGTCTTTTGTACCGGTATCATGTTGTGATTGTGTCCTGATGTGTCTTATCGAGTCTGTGGTTTTATTTCTATAACTTGTTTAATTGGGTTAAACAAGTGAATCACAGTACGTTTTATTGACGATTAGGATTATCTAATGACTAACCCGAGATGTCTAATCGTAAAGAACACACAATAAGTCTGTGATAGTCATTAACTGATGCTATACGCCAGTCAGCACTACAGTGAGGATATTTTGCGTGGTTCCATAAGTAACAAAATGATATTTTTAAGCTATGTTATGATGTTAAAATCTCTTTACTTACTAAAAATGCTATTTTACTTAGGTGAATTTTCACATCATGTGTTTATATGTTTTTGTTCATATCTTATTGTTCACAACTTTTTATTTACACTATTGTTTTCCGTTTAGTTCAACAAATATTTTTTTTAAACTGTTATTGCCACTCTAATGTTTTCCTACGTCATACTTAGATTACATATAAAAATTCCTCAAATATTCATATCATCTAATATGTTCTTTCCGCGCGAAATCCCGTTGAAAAGCACTGGATTTTAATTGGAAATCACTTACTATTTCGTCTGTATTTTGGACATAAAGTAACTAATACTGCACTTTAAAACGCGAAAACACAGGATTCTGTAAGCAGATAGACACACACCGAAAACGCATGATTTACTCATGAATTGTATAGTTATCTGATCACACAACTGTGATTAAACTATTCGTTTTGTACGTTTTCTACAATTAATTACTCTTTTGAATACGACTTTTATGATATATACTGGGAGAAAAGCATGAATTATATGTTAAATATTGTCTATAGCAAAGACCGAAAACATGACTTCAATTATATAGCTCAAATTATACTTACTTCGCCACACAAACAAAATATAGGAAATGTAAAAATGAGTGTTGTTTACATACAAGTAATTGTTGTATGATTTGTTGCAGTTATATATGAATACAAATATTACATAATGATCTTGTAAAAAGAGAACTCACTATCATGTTATCAAAATAACGTATTATTATAGAAAGTAACTCTAAAAGTACAAGTCAAATAGATAAAATTAAAATGTTATCGAAGATCGAGTATTGATGAGAAACGTTACTATTGCAGCATTATTGAAGGCATTATTCTATAAGGGAAAATTAAAAAAAATATGTATTATACATAAGAAATGTGGATATTATAATTATAGTTTAATAGTCGTATACACCTAGTGAAAGCATTTGTTAAAACATTTGGTTCCTCTATCGAACATCATACGTAACCTCATTTGTGTAATACGATATTTCAAATATAGACATTAAATTATTTAATCTTTAATTTACTATATCACTATTGATTATTTAGATATGGACATCTATTGAGGAGCTTTGTTTGATATTTCTTAAACTCTGCAGTAAAACTACTGTAAATAGTGATGGTATTGCAAGCATACACCGCAGATAAAAAAACCAAACACACTTTAACATTAAATCATCTTCTTTTTAAAGAAGCGCCTCATCATCTTCAACAAACTGACGTCAATATAAATACAAAACTGAAAAAACATATTTGGGTTCCAAAAAAATCCACAATCAAATACACAATTAGAACACTCCCGAAAGTTTCATAGGTGCCACTTACGAACATATAAACCGCATAACTAGAATACACGTCCGGGATAAATCTTTATGTTGATCTTAAATTGAAGGGGATGCTATTAAACATGAGGTTCTGATGAGACACTAAGATTAGTTGAGACGTTGTGGTCACAGTGCTGACCGATGTACAGAGACTGCATATAATTAAAATCTAGCATTTCCTTCACGGGCTGGTCGGGGTTAGACCACAACATGTACATTGCAAGTCTGCACATGCAATGACGCATGCTCACAATATAATTGCACATCTATTTTATCCAATCATATCTGCGAGGAAGCATTTTACCTTCACATTCGAAAAGAAACAAATACTGTTTCCGGAATGGATTATATATAAATATGTTCCACGATAGATGCAAAAATATCAACTGCTCGTTGTGAAACAACCATTGCGAAAGTCGTCACAGGAAGTAGATATATTGAACTGTTTTTTGAGTGGATAAGCCTTTTCGTTGATCTTCACAGTAAGTAGGCACTATCACAGTGCTTGGGACTAGATTAACTCTTACATATGTTCTCACAATAAGTAGATACATTTAGCTTTGTTTTAACTGGATCAAACTTAATGTATATGTTTTTACTACATCACAGGTAAATAAATTCATAACAATATTAATTATGTATATTTACGTGTAAATAGTAACACAGAATTTATACGAGTAAATCTTTACAAGTTTATTCAATTATTTTTTTTAGCACAATTTAGAGACCGGCGTTGAGGGAGAACATTTAAACGCACTTTATTTATCGCTACTAACTGATATTTACATCATTTCAGTTTCAGTTTAATAAGGATGATACAGTTCCTGTTCACTATTGCTTGCCTGGTAGCATGCGTTCTATGTAATAGACCGCCATCTTACGGTGAGTTAAATGTATATTATTATTTCTAACAATAGGCAAATGTTTATAACCAGAAAACAAAAGCTTGATTTGATGAAGTAACATATGATTGGTTTATGATACAGGCGAATTCCTGCATTTTAATGACCATCATATTATCTAGGGACACACTAATTTGTATACGTAAAATTACTTGAGCGTGTGTATTGATGTGCTTTCAATTTAACATCCTTAATATCCTTTAATCGATGCTTATTAAGTCTTAAGATTATCCAGAAAACTGACACTAACATTGTATGTTATCAAATTAAGTTAATATTTTAACTTGTTATGTTGAGTCCACCAAGTTTTACACACTACAAAAAAAAAAAAAAATCTTTATCATAAAAATGCTTAAACAGTGTTTATCATCGGTTAAACCACTATTACCAACGAAATAGTTGTATTCCCAATGTCTCAATTTAATCATTTTAAAATATGCACAGCATAAGAAGTTAGGTTTCGTTTTACGGTTTTGTGCCGTTATTAATGTTGTTATTTTCACTTGTGTGTGTGTTTCTCATCACTTTGTTTAGTCGTTGGGGTTTGCTGTAACCTGGATGGGCACAGTTATTTCTTTTAAGTTGTGGCACGGTTCATAATATACAAAATATTTAATTTGAAATCAACTGGTATTCTAACTTTTTAAATAAATAAATTATGGGACTTCAATGCCCTTCTGTTTCACCAGTAGTTTAGATAATTTGGATTTCCAAGTGTTTGACCACTACCATCACCGATGAGTCCTAGAAGGACGAAACAGCTGTGTGTTTGTGTAATTCATGTTTGGTATACTGTATCTATGACTAAATTGTTAAGATGCAACCACCCGTGTGTATGTCAAGTTCATTCATGATACCACTGTTAGTGAGTCTTGTATCGTACTTGGACAAAGTGCTGGTGTTATGAGAGCTTATCATATTGCGACTTCTATTGTATATTGATTTTGGCTTCGAATCACATTTGAGTCGTACTAAACTTGTTCTACTTTCAATTGAGTCTCGTATTGTGATTGGATCTCTGTTTCCTTACCACATAGAGTAACTCGTCTATGCACTTTTTCACTTGGGGTTCATAGTGTTGTTAGTATAAGGTTCAATTATCACAGGTTAGTCTCATAATGTAGTTGAATAACGTTCCAAATATACAATGAGCCTAATGCGTGGCCGTTCCTGATTAAAATTTGACATCGTATTGTATTTTGATTTTGTTTTCATAACCGTATCTGTGGTTTCTCACAACCAGGTGTCACATTATAGGCTTTAGTACTTATCTATAATAATACGTTTGCAAAATAATTACAATGATTTATACTGTTTCAAATATTTATACCAATTATTATTATTATGTTAAACATACAAATTTCCAATTGTGATATATCTTATGCAATTACAAACGTAATGCACTGCATAATAATGGATATAAAGATGTTCATTATTCGGAATAAAACAAGTCTGAATGACATTTACTTAATTTACTACAATAATTAAACAAATTGTTTCCTTCGTTTAGGCGCGACTAAAGATGGCGGCGAAGTCAACACTGCCTTCGGTGATGAAGGCAGTCGTGTATCTGGACGTGGATTTAGACGGGGGTCTGGCTTCTCAGGACTGGTGTCCGGGCGTAGAGCAGGGTCCGTATTTGAAGGTGTGGTGTCTGGGCGAAGAGGCGGGGCTGTATTTGAAGGTGTGGTGTCCGGGCGTAGGGGCGGGGCTGTATTTGACGGCGTAGTATCAAGGCAACAGGAAAAGGCTGTCTTTGGTGGCCAGATAAGAGGTATCGGTTTTGACGACTCCGTTTCGGGAAGAGGAGTCGGTTCAGGCATTGGCGGTCGTTTTGGCGGAAGGGGAGTAGGTCTCAGAGGAAACGATGAGGTTGTGACCGGACGCTGGGAACAAGGGCGTAGCAGATGGTCAGACAGGAGTGACGATAGATGGATGGAAAACAGAAGACGTCAGCAGTCAAACAATGGTGGAGTACAGACTCAGCCAATCGGACCAGCAAAATTATACAATTGATAGGTCTGGAAAGTAGAAGAATGTCCTAGAAACGTGCCACGTATTTATTCTTTTGATTAGTATATATATACCTGTAATATATGATTATATTATTAAAAGTAATACTCTCAAGTTTGTTAAATAATTATTCATGTTATATATATTTCTTGAAATTGTTGTTATCAATATAAATTTTATCTAAGTAATTAACCATAATCTTGAATATAGTTCTAATTATTTATGAGCAGCTCAGTTTATCAATAACAACAACGAAGATATTACAAAATGAATCCATGTACCATTGCACTTTGATATAAATATTAATTGAGATTTAAAAAAAAGATATATACTAATAAATAATGAAACATTAACCTTATTGGTGAAGTGTTCTATATGTGTGAGTGTATTGAAAACTACTAAAAGGGAAATGTTCCTACCGATATCCCATTTCCATGAGTTACATCCTTCAAACATTTGAAAAGCCGATTATCTAGGTTGGGTAAGATGTGATTGGACACTGCTACTGAAATACTATCCAACCCTAGTATACACACACAAATATAGTCGTATCAACTTAAATATAGTTCGCGAACGGGGGGTCTTAGTGTGGGAGGAAACCGGAGTACCCGGAGAAAACCCAGATGGTCGGGTAGGTCACCCCCTCTCCCAAACCTTTTCACTTCCGATCGGGGAATCAATACCCCGGCCGCCTTGGTGAGAGGCAATTGCGCTATCCACTGCGCCATCCGACCACCCCGTAGTTTTAACTGACAGAACATCTTGTACTATGACCTTTGTTTGCTGGCGTTTCAACTGATATACCATCGACACATTGTAGGGACCGCATATCGATCAGTACCTTGGTGTACAAGATAGGGACACTTATGCAAATTGATTTCCTATATATTACAAAAGTTAATATACGATAATTGTCGCATATTCAACTTATCTACATTCTCAACTCCTTACTGAAATACTAATCCATTAAATGATATACTTTGAACACAAATGATTATATTGTTTGTAGATTTAAAAAAATAATTCCAAGAACATCTAAAGGATATTCGACTTCTATCTTGATCTAAATAAAATAAACATAGCATGTTTCCCATCTCGTAACCATAATATCAAGCCAAAGGATTTGGCATACGTGTATCAGTGATTTTGTTTATATAATTTCGCAAAGGCCAATACCAAATCTTGAATTCGACAGGGATTTTTTTTATCAAACTTCATATTTTTTTCCCTCGGCAACTGATTTTTTCCGTATGTATCATTTTGGTTAACTACACTAATCTAAACTAATTACACTTTAAGGAAGACTAATTGGTACGTATCAGATAATTTACTTTACCATACAGATATAGGGATGATGATTGTTTCTTATATAACAAAAATATATTACAGCGTCAATTTACAAGTTCATGATTTGATATCGATATTAAAAAAAAACAACAATCGAAACAGCATACACTTATACTCATCAGCTTTACTTCTCAAATTGACCTCGCTAATGGCAATACAGGTGGTACAGCCTATTGTAAGTGTGAACATTTTGTGCTTAGTTGTGTTCTGTTATTGAAATCCAAATCATCTAAACTACTGATGAAACAGAGGGGCAGTTACGTAAAGCATAACAATTTATTAATTTAAAAAAATAGAATATCAGTTCATTTTAAATTAAATAATTTGTAATGTGTGAATACTATGAACCGTGCCACTACCTAAAAGAAATAAATGTACCCATGAAGATTACAGCAAATCGCAGGGATTAACAAATCCACTAGGGGAGTCTACCACATTGTTTCAGCTTCACTCTACCCGAGTTAAACAGAGAGGTGACCAAATATACACAGAAGTGACTAAATACACTTAGACGTGACTTAGAATGCAGAGGGGTGACTCAATAAGCTACATTGTAAATATACAATGGAGAAGCTAACTTTGTTTGATTTACTCAGAAGTGACTGAATACACACCTAAGTGACTAAATGTGTTTCAACATAAACCACATGGACGGCTTACTATGTTGTACGAAAATCGTGTCGGTGTTGATTTTCCTCTCTTGAACTTTCCCTTTCTTCATAGTATCATCACGTGACCGCCCACACTCGATGTTATGTCGATGTGATTTAATCATGACAGATGTCGATGGCTACCGGAGAATTCAAAAAATATGATTTCGATAGATGTATGATGATGGAGGTTATTTACAGCTTTTATGGTCGCGATCATATGATCTTACTTGGAAAAATTGCATTTTTGTTTCAGCAATTCAAAGTACTTTGGGAAAAGCATTTTCATGATTGTGCTGTTGTGGTTTAATTCTTCTGGAACACCTGCTCATAGGCCCGTATTCATGAAACCGTTCTCATGCTCAACCATGGATTCTGTGCTCAAACCAGTTTTCTTGTTACTCACTTTAATCATGTCAAATGATCAGAAGTCAACCGTAAACAATTTAAACAGCATTCGGCGTTAAGTCCCTTCAAGCTTATTCCAAAACATTAAGAAAATAATTTTAGACTTGAGGACAAAATACATGCTTGAGCATGAAACCGTTTCATTAATACAGGCCCTATTTACATTGCACTTTTTATAAAGAGAAAACATTATTTCAAGTTCAAAGCACCGTTTTGTTAACACTTCGGCACTCTCAGAGAATTTTATTAAGAAATACACAGAAATGGCTCCTTCGCCAAGCATATCAGAAATTGCTAATTTATCTGACCTGAGTTTAGATTTTTCCATGTGGAGCTATTATCTACTTTGTTATAATTTATTTCCAACAATGGTGTTACGGTTTCTGTAAATGCCACGATTAACAGAAATGATCCCTATGCTAAAATCCAAATTGACATATACTAACCCTGATTGATACATATGTAGATCCATAGGAACGGATGCAATAAAGAAACCGGTTATACTCATCCAGATTCCTCTTACGTCCGGTTTGGGGTGTTTTGGGTTCCTCTGGACTTCCTTTGTGATTTTATGTCTCTATCATTGTAACAATAAATGGAATGAAGTCTATTGTAGCACAGGCGTATAAGTAAATAAGAACATATCTGGAATGCTAAAAAAGTAGAAAAAGTATGATACACCAACAGTTATAGCAACAGTTAATTCAAAGCTTCTAATCAAACTTATGTAATACAAATATGCATGTTAATTTTCTAGTGCTGCGGTGTCAGTTGTCGACTCTGTGTTGGCGCTAGATACTCCGCCGCTAATCAAACTGACAATTTAATGACGTCATGACCAAATTGAGATAATGTCAAGTTTCAGAACGTAACCAAATAAGAAACTAAACATTTTTTGAATGCACTTCACTGTCAGTATATAGAAAAAACGTTCATTACCTAGATGTCACCGAGTGCGGTGAGGTTAAGTACACATTTTCTACATGATTAATGCACAAGGGATAACTGAGTCATGAATGGTAGAGCTAAGAGAATACATTATAACAGAACATTTGATTAAATTATGAACACTGACCCTATACAATTGTGTAATTATGAAATATTAAATTTACCTTGATACATGTATTTAATATTGGTCATTATAACGTTCAATATTTGTTATTGTCTGTTTATGTCGCCGATCAAACTTAACAAAAACCACACACATACATATTTTCGTGTACGGAACATAAAAACAGGAAGGGAGATCATCCAAGCTTGCTTGAAAATCCTTCTTGGCTTGCTGCACGTCAATATCATAAGAAAATTGTTGTTATACAATTTTTTTTTTTTTATGTATTATATTAATCTATGTCTTCTACATAATTGATCACAGGTACATTGTAGTGTTCTCATATCATACTGAGCCA
>JAUMHH010203532.1:7907-20126 GCA_032359455.1 Chlamys rubida
TAAGATTTTCGTTGGTACAAACAGTACATGTACCAATAAATCACGTAAGTTGCAACATGGAGCATACATCCGTAAATAAAAAAGGACTATTTGATTCGTGTGTTTTCATGCATAAATGAGGTTGATATCCTGTATACATGTATGAGGCATACCTTGATAACGACAATAGAATGTGTAATTGTGTAAGCATACATACAGAACCGACTTTTAGAAATTGACTATCGAAATGCAAATACTTACTTGTGTTGGTATATAGAAAACGAATTTATAAGAACCATTAAATTACCATTTACATTAAATGGGTCTGCAATGAAGGTTTATGTGGGTGCATGCAGAATTTTTAAAAATGCCACATTGAGATTCCTTTCATGACGAAAAATTAGATCGGGGTCAAATCGTACTTGAAAATATATATATATAAAAAAAATCAAAACAACTTTTATTTAGATTGTGCAGTAATTTGGTTTTACAACAGATCGCCGTTAGTTTGGGCACTTTGATGCTCGTCAAATTGGACACTTATACAGGCTGTTATACATTGGAACCTCGTACCTAGAATAGTGTGCTATCTTTAGTCTGGACACTCGCGTTGGTGAAAGCTTATTAGTCCGTCTGCAACAACTCTATTAAATTTATTAACTTACGTTAAATTAAATAAAAGATCGTGGAAATATAACCGATCATTGGCATTTCACCAAAAAATTTAATTTAAGTTGGAAGTGATAAAAGCCCAAAAGTATAATTGGTATCGTAGTTTTATCCTCGTCTAATAATACCTGTCTTTAAGTTTCGACATGTGAGATGCCGCTGTCTGATTTATTTGTTTTTTATTAAGAAAGATGCGATGTATCAATTATGTCTAAACTTTGTAAAGTTATTGCTTGTGTTGTCTTTTGTCAATTGTGCATGGGACTGGAGTGCACATTTCATAAAGAAAAGATTTCATCGGAAACATATTCGTAAGAAATTTATTAAATCTAAATTGAAAATAAGATACTAACAGCTTTCGGGAATATTTTAAATATATTTTAAATCTAAAACCCTAGTAAAATTTAATTGGTTTTACAACTTGCTATACAAACTCATTTCAAGGAATAATTTAGTGCGTTTTGCCCTAAAACATCACTTATTAATGTCGTTTTTCAATTATTTTTCCTTCGACCAGAAGGGAAAAACATGAACTTTTTATTATCACTTTCTATTAAAACTAATCTAATAGCGATAGTCCTGGAGATAACATAGGAAGCTGGTCGCTATGTTAAACTATCAAAGTTTCATTAATGCGATTGAGTTTCGTTCCTATGTTTACCCCGTCTTAAGCCCTAGTAGACTGCGGGAGATGTGAAGGGGAAGCATACAGGAGAGGAGGGTGGGAGGGTTGCTGATAAATATTTTAAGACTTGCCTGTATATTATTACTGTAGGTGTTCAGTTTCCTTATTAACGATGCTACAAACATTTCAGCTGATTTGTTCCCCATCATCAGTTTAACACGCTGCAGGGAGGGGGATAATCGCTGCGGGGAGTTGCTACTGGGGCGCCATAACGGCCTAAAACGCTGGGGATCGGTAGAGAAGAAAATGCATTTAGTTTCCGTTCTTCATTTCAATTTTTACGTCGCAATAAAACTATTAGAGTGCTACAAAAGAAACAAAAGAGAAATCAGAAAATTTAAAGTAATATTTGTGAGATGTTTTTTATATAAACTGCACTCTTCGTTTCACATTCCCTCGGTGTAAACTAGCAAATATACGTTAACATTTCAACTCATCTAATCGTGTTCTTTAATGAAGAAAACTAACTCTTGAAATAAAACGAATGAAGAAGTGTTGATGTAAAGTCATAGATAAGGTAGGATATGTTCATTTCACATGCGACGAAACATAACTCTGGCGAAGAAAAACATAATCGACATAGCTACTAATTAGCTTTTGAAAATGACACATCGTATTCAAAACACACACATTTACATGTACACACATACGACACATATAAATACACTGGCTTGTTTTAAGACGACTTCTATTCTATATAATTGTATTGTGTACAAACAACTTATGTGGTAGATGTATCACAAAAATGTAAATAGTTTTGTTAACAAATCACAAACAGTTTTGCTAACGATTGAGAAAATATCAGTGGTAATTTTTTCATACCGTTTTTTACTTATTAAATAAATACAGACATTTTACATATACAAAAAGATGGTTTCGGGTAAACTAGAAAGAAAAACGAAAACTAAATTGTTATGACGGTATTTCACAATACCTTTACATTTAAAAGGAGTGCTGTGTCTATCTTCTGGTTTTGCCTCCGATTTTTATGAAGAGGTTCATGTATGTCCTCACCAGTTGGTGTCGACTCCTGTTGTCGCTATTCGGTGTCGGATTTTACTACTATTTTGTTGATTCTATGGTAAACTGATATTTTGAAATTTGTACAACGAAACATGTTTATCTGTCGATGATAAACAACTACAATTATATTACATTAATTCTGATCGATTAATGCCGATCAGTTATAATTTACACACACTTAACCAATTTGACAACATTACTGTTATTAAGAGGATTACTGAGATAGCTGTAAAATATTCTAAATTTCCTAACGTAGTGTCCTGATAACCTTTTCATAACATTCACTGAAAGAATTAACTTTAATTTAACCATAAATAATATCATAACATTTCCTAGCTCTTATATCGGAAATTCTTATTTGAAACTAACAGGTAATGAATAATATCTCTTTAGTACTTGAATAATCTTACCACAAACGCTGCGTTGTAATAACCACATTGTTAATACTGACTGTATATAATATATATAGAATAAGGCCTGGTTCATCAAAGTTACCAGCTAAAATGAAATGACAAGAAATCCCTGCAACCCGTATTAATAGAAAGGGGCGGAATTCACTTACATAGGAACGCATATCAGTGATGACTTAATTTGTTAATCAGATGTATGATTAATTAGATTAATTATCCACTCAGAGACTATATTTCTTTCAACATTATCTTCTACGTAGTGTAATAAGTTACAGATAAATGAATCTACAGATCTATGTTTATTTACGTTTTAATGGTTAGGAATATTTTACCAGACAAACTTCTTTCTGGTACAGGTATAGAAAAATGTTTCATTTAATAAGAGTGAAACACGTAAGTATTTTGAATGAGACATTTTATTTCATCTACATCAACTTCTTTCGTTCTCCATAGTTGTAAACTCATTGTAGATAGGGAAAACAGTAATTTACCATGATAATAATTGTGTTGATATTTTTACAAAATCACTGAATACTATCATTGTATTTTAAGCACATTTTCATTTCCTATTTATATTATTGGTGATTATATATATCATTAGATATCAAACCGTTTGAATACAATATATCAATGTTTCATATGAAAAATAAGATATGAATTAGTAATCAACGGAACGGAAAAGAGTGAAATTATATTTATGTATAAGATGATTGATCCCGGTTACATAAATATATGCACTTATGCCATGTAACTGTATACCGTTAAAATGTATGATTGTAATTGTGATATGATATAATTAAATAAACAATAGTGACTGACTGACTGACTAACACTTTATCTCAATATTTATATAAATAATAGATTATGAATAATTGATAGGGACGCGTTGGATGGTGCATAAATGTTGAGGACAGGTTTTGCTGTAGAGAACTAGTTGTGATGACGAAAACATAATAAATAATCCAAGTACGTGATCCTTAAAACGTAATTTATTACGAATTTTGAAAAGAATTGTAAAAGTACAATACTGATACTTAAACCCGTGTAATATTTGTCTAAACTATTTTAAACACGTATGTTTTAAGTTTAAATAAAGGCAAACATAAATATTTTCGTGTTATGTGTATAATTTGTTATTATCATTATCTTAATAATACAATTTGTTTACTTATTGTTTCTCTCAGATGTTCGGTAGATTCTGTGCATATATATTATTATGAATCATATATACTAATTAATAATTAAAAATGGTTTAATACAATGTATATATTTATCTACAAGTGATAGCATACTTTCGTTTTTAACTAATGATTGCCAAGCATTTTCAGTATATTCAGTACTGTTTTTACTTTTTATATAAAAACGTAGGCATCAATGTTACAAAAGAAATAAAGATACCTAATTAAATTAAACTATACGTTCATTTCTTTATTTTCATGGTATGCTACTCCTTACAAACTGTAAAAGACAAACAATAATGACCTATCTTATTTTCGTGATGACAGTTTACTTTAAATTTAATATGCAAACCTTGCAGTTGACCGGGAATGACTTTAGTTGTTTTTCCTTGTAGTTTGTTCTAATATTTCATTTCATTAGATTGGTCGTAGTTTCCAGCCGACACATTAAACACTGATATACCGTATAGAACTATTCGTAAGCTAAACTGTAGGTACCCATATCATGTTGACCTTGTTTTTTTAATTGAAAAATATACCAGGTAATCCGAATTTACTTTGTGTTACTCAATGTTATTGTGTTAAATATTGTACAAAGAGAGGGAAATATTACTATTATTCTCTTCCTAACTTATTTAAGGGATGTATTTTACTTTCATGTTCGTGATTTTGTAATTGTGAGGAAATAAATTGGTATATGTCTTTTCATAATTTTTATCACACGTGACACGATTTCACACGGTCAATTAACTTAAGGCTTTTTTCACACCAAAAACTCCTGCAATACTTTTTTTATCATTTTTGAAATGAACACACAATCAAACTACTTACGCTCTAAGTAGGGTAAAAATCGGATTTCTTAAAAATGGTTTCCATCCTCATGCTATCAACTAAAGTGCAACGATTTTCACGGCGGGATTTAAGCAGGCTAGTATTCTGGAGAGGGATACTAAAGTGCCAAAAATTTCTACATCGTTCCTAGCATTGCTTGTCAGCAGGGGAATGGGGGAAACATGGCGGCTACCGAGCTCCCCACTGCGATCGCTTCCCCATACACTTGACTCCGCGAACAACAGCGATTTAGTCATAAGCCTCTCTCAACAAGTTTTCTGGCACATGAGCCGCTACGGTACATGTTGAATTCTTTATTATTCCGTTGATATATCACACATATATGCGATAGGCTACCTGATTCCTGTCCCTCGGAATCAAACCTGACATTTAATGGCCGCAAGTCTCTCTTCAGTAGTGTGAAAACACGAATGGTCATAAGTCACGCGATAAGAAATGGCGGGAGATACATTCGTCTGGTCAGCTACTAAAATTGATAAGACTATTTTGAAGTTTTCATCGACTTCGGATCATGAGGATATAAAATATGTTATATTTGACATGTGCCCTCATGGATGTGGTATTTATTAACTCAAAACTCTTTGAAATACGTCTCGGGCTATTTGCAAATGTCATAGGGCATTTGGCCAAAATGAAACCGCTCCGTATATCTGATAACAGTGATTTGGAAATTGAATTCATATGTGAAATCGTCAAAGTGAAGATTTAGCTAATCACTCGACGGATTTTCATATTTTCTCCAGAATTCCCATGGCGACCAATCCTTAAATATGAGATAAACAGATAAAGAAATACCAGTTTTATGAGGAATATGGCGTCAATATTTTTCACATATCTTTCGAATAGCTGGGTGTGTTTGTACCGAATATTTCTCAATAAAAGAAATTCTACACTCCTCAGATCAAAATCATAAACCATGAAGCTACACCTATTTCTCAATCAGTTATCGTTATGTGGTTTTCGTCTCCCAAACTGATAGTACAATATGTAGTTAATGTAACAGCTCTTGTTCATGAAAATTTAACGTAAATTGCTCATGTCTCCACAAAAGCAAAATGAAAAAGAAAAAAATGAAAATAATGAAAGATTAACAAAATGGAAAAAATAATATCACTTTTATAAGGCCCTAGAAATTGTCGATCAATCTTCAGCTCACTTTTATTGAGATACTAAATTAGTACATATTTATGATTGGCAGTGAATGTGTTATCGTAGCGCCGTGATTTATTTATTACCAATGCTTCAAAATATTATGTGCTGCATGATTGTGCACTTTCTGTTAAATATAACATTCAATCTTTTGGTACTAAGTGACACTTAAGTATAACCTGATTAATAACAATAATCGGTTATGGCAATATTACAATCAGTAATGTATAATTTTATAGATACGTATGGGTATTACAATAGTCCATACTCTGGGTACCTTCTGCATTATAACGTCCTTTTTCACAGCAGTTGATCGTCCTAGTATTCTGGCGGCCTTGGTGACTGTGTATGTAATTGAAACGCTTGCTTATATAACAGAATCATCAACACGAATGCAATTTTTTTTCTGAAAGGTCGAAAACATGGAAAACAAATCTAGGAATTCCTTTCTCGTTATAAGTGATATTAATACGTTAAATACAATGGGACAATAGCTGTTACATAGATATTAAGTTGGTTGTGTAGAGATTAAAGAGTACAAATAACGTACAACAGTAGTATACGGTCTTGTACAGAGTTGCGACAAACGCATGCATATCTTGTTCCCGAACAATTGTAACTTTAAGAAATAACTAATAGTAAAAATTGTACTCCTGCAAACTGTTACATTATCACTATAACATTATACGTACAATTACGAACAAAAGAAATATAAATATTATTTATCAAAAAATCCCTGTTTGCCATATTATTACATATATTATTTTATTCATATCTTTCTATATTTCTAGGGTTTTTTCAAATGAATTAACGAATAATTGATAGTATTCAATAAAAATAAAAAAGGTTTCACATTAGAAAAATATGTATGGTCATTTTAGAACACAGCTTGTACTATATCAGCAAATTCAAAATACGTCAACAAGTATCGGTCTACAACAAGACCAGTATTTATGGTGTTTGAATATAGTTTACTGACCATTGTACATTTGTTAATTAAACCCGTATGCTTTGATGTCTGAAAATAGGAAGACAAACTGTTTAATGTGTAAGTACTGTACCCTAGATCCGGGTTTATATCCAATTATAATCAAAGTTATATTCGGGGTTTTTACCAGGTATTATGCATTTCTGACCTTTCTAACAAAACACGCACATGTGCTGATAAAGTGCTAATATTTCAACACGGTGAAACTCTAGTACTTCTCTGTATAAAGGACTTCGAATGGCTCAACTGCCATCAGACACCGCGTAATATAAAAAGTACAACATTCGTTTGCAACGTTTGACATGGTCTAAAACGGACACAGTTGCCATATTGACCTAAGCTGTTGAAAAACGTTTTACCGAAAATATATCCATCTGTGCTTGACTTCACTGAAAAAGAACATATTATTGGTGAAAGTTGGAAAATTGATTCCGTCCCGTGTTACCATGAACAAAAGTAATAACTCATTAAAGATACAAAATGTATCTAAATAAATTGGAAAAATTGTAACGACAAATTGCATTTTATTACTGATCTGTCAAAAAGATTTGGAAACATTTATGGATTTTTGTTTGGATGAAATTCAATAGGAATTACAAGAGTGTATGATAGGTAATGCTGGAATGGTAAACACTGGATCATCCACCAGCCCCTATTGGTCCCATACAATGATTTAGTGAGACAAATGACAATTACGTATGTGTCAATTTTGTATTGATACAAAAAGACAAAATATAAACTTGTTCATTATGAGCATATCAATCGTTTGGAAGGAAAGTAATCAACTAGTATTTTTGTGATTTTTAAAATAATTATTTTGTGTTGAATCAAAGTCTAAATTAACGTGGATGTATTAACAGGGTTAGCAGTGATAACAAATACCGTTATATATATTTGTAAGAGGCGACTAATGTGGGAACATCCTGCAGAATTTGGGAATTGCTTTTTTGTCCTCAACCTCGGCTATTCATTAGCGGAAAAAAATGTATAATAGAATAAACAATCCTTTGCACTTTAGATCTCTGTATTTCCCTCTACTTCCTAACAAACGATTTAGTCATGTTAGTGCCTTGCTTGGCAATACATCACTTCTGGCTTTGGCTGTAGAACGTTTGCCCAGGCGGAGGAAGCAATTAGTTCTGTCACAAGACACACCAAAGTCCTTAACATTGGTAGTTGTTATTCAGTGTTAAAAGTTTAGTAACTGGTTGTCAGTATAATGTGACAGAGTGAAATAATCGGCACATATCCGCGCTATCGCAAGGAGTCAAATTCCCCAACATACCGCCTCGAGGATATGCATTGCACATCGCAAGGCATGTTGGCCTTATATAACCTTAACTCTTGACAAGGTATTGCAGCCAATTATACAAAACAAATTAATTCTAGTTTCATATCGAAAATGGTTATGAAATTGTATTGATCACGTGATTACCATGTCATTTTGTGAATAGGCTCATGTCATCTATTTAAAATATTATCAGTATGATCTACTGTACTTTAGCATATTAAGACGTCATAAAATAATACAGAATTAACGTCACATACTTCAGGTTACACCATGACGTCACAATGGAGACACGCCGTAAATATAGGTCAAGATGGCGGATTTTTAGATTTCAAAAATGACAATATTATAGAAATTCTTGATCATGTGACAAAAAATATCGTGTTTACATCAGATATAAAAAAAACTCGGCACAATGTTTCCATCAATTTCATATAAAGTGGAAATCCATGTGTCAACCTATATTCATTCAATAATTATGTTGTTATGTAGTGTGAATCAGTTGCAAGCTTTCTTGGTATGTAACATTGTGACAATAGTGACACTTATTCCATTGGTTTCACAAGGTATTTTATTCAGCATCCTTTGGTTGGGTATATGAAATTCGCTGAAGTATGTTTTAAAAAGTCTTATGTTATTTGACAGATTGTCAGGTCCCCTACGTATATGATATTTTTGTGTGTATATAATTACATTTCTTTAAATCTAACACAAATATGGAAATGCAATACCCAAAATATAGTTGATGGGGGAAAAAGCGAAACGCACCAGGTCATATTTATATATGCATGGTTCTAAATTAATTTCAGATAACTAAATGCCAACTGAACGCAGTTTTGTACATTTTTAAATAAAAATAAAGCCACTATCGTGACCCAGCGGTTATAGATAATTGACACTCCCCTCCCGGTCCTCTATTCACGACCCCCTGCAACACCCTTTACCCCTCCCATACACACCGGCTCAATGATCTTTTATACGGATTAAACATTATAATACGCGCTCAATTCTATATATCATAGCCAATTTCGTTTTCTGAGAGTTTTCTTAAAACCCAGTGTTAGATTTCATATCTGGAATATTCCGTTCCATTATGGTTAATGCGCTGTCAATAGAACTACATTATCCCGGGCTGTTATTTCCCTCTGCAGTTGCTTACGGCTATACAGAAACGCTAACGTGATTTACAGTATCTCTATTGAATTTACAAAAAGGATTAAAATATCATCAAAATTTGTTATGAATTTAATATGAGTGTAAAATGTGATCTCATTTTAAAATATAACACGATATTTCAATAATTCAATATGTTTATTTCATGGTTCTTTGTGACAGATAATTGTTTAAATCTCTTCGGCCGTTTGACGCCTGCCTAGCCATTGTAGTGGTCAATATTTGACCGAGGTATGACTATCCTATGTTTAGGAAACACAACTGAAAACTGCTCACGTGAAAAATTGGACTCTCGTGTGTAAAACCGCGGGAAACTCACTGTTTCTAATAGTGAACCCGCGTGCGGTCACAAAACCCCGGACAAGGAAACCATACGGCACTTTGCGATAATAACCTTTTACTGTCTACAAAAGTTATGGTATTGTGTTTGCACGCGACCAAAACAAATGAAGTTAGCGACTGGGACGAGATTAATTTTGCCGAAGTTAAATTATTCATGATGACGCGTAAATCATAATTACGCCTCCTGACATTAGAGAGCGCCAAAGAGACAGATGAAAAACGACAGTAACTCTCTTGTTAAACAAGCATTGATCCTTGTGTTTTTTTCTGTGTTCATAAAAAACTTCTCACGAGGGGAGACAATTATCTTAAATATGGTGGATGTCTTAATACGCTGTATTGTATCGTATCCATGTTCATCAGAAAAGATATCTGAACAATTAAATTTTACTTAAAATAATGTTATATATTCCAACTTACTCCGGTATAAAATATACATATTATACAGTATTTGCACCAGGACAGGTTGTTAAACAATACTGCGAGTGATTTGTGATATTACCGCGGTCTTACTATATTTAGGAACAGCAGGTTAATAATCATTTAATATATTAAAATTGTGACGTCACAATGTTTTCGGCCAAATAAAGATTTTGTTTGGCACAGTTTCCATACATTCTATCCTTTTTTACCATAAAAACATTATTCAACAGTTTCTATAACAATTATAGAGATTTTTATTTCGGTGAATAAGTGGTTATATGAACCTTAGAAAACCGGAAATAGATCCCGTATATCACCAGGAATGGCCCCAAAAGACTAGTGTAGATGTTTTTGTTTGGTGTTACGACCAGATTTGCTGTCGTCTAAAATTTAAGTTTTCTTTTAGAGGATGAGATTTTAGCGAAATGTACTAACAGAAAACTAAACCGAATCTAGTATATACCGGTATCTCTCTCTCTCTTTCTTTTAAATCTGACTCTCAAATATTAATGAATGTTAGTATATATATCTATAATAATGAAATTATGCCATGTGCTTGATCTTTCTTTGTGAAAACGGACCAGTGGAGACGGACGTGCCAGCAAGAAATAAATGCACCGGAGAAAGCTACAAGGCACGGGGTGTGATGGATATTTGAATAGCAGAAAGTTGAGAATAGTGAATAGACTATCACTAGTTCCGTTTGCATGGAGAAGGAAAAATAACATGATCCGAGATACACTGATGTGTTATAACTTAATACATTACAAAAGTCAGTTTTGTTATATAATCATACTTCGGGCTGTTATTCTAAGGATTACTCCCTGTCTCTCTGTCTCTCTGTCTCTCTCTCTCCGTCTCCCTGTCTCTCTCTCTCTGTGTCTCTCCGGTTCTCTCCGTCTCTCTGTTTCTGTCTCTATATTTAATATGGCATCTTGAAAATTTGTATTAATAGATTGTATGGAAAGTGCTTAATATACGTTGTTACACTTGTGTCCAACTCCCATGGTATATAAATTACAATAAAATATGTTTAAATAAAAAGAAGGTTTTTTTTTAACTCTCCAAAAATCTGTATAAAATACACATGACAATAATTATTGCATCACTGCCATGTTCACGTATTGTCCTACAACCTTCTCGCTGGCGATTTTATATTGGATAGCACCCAACAAGGTCATTGGGATATTAGGGGAAACCAAAAGGTCAAAATGTTCTGGGTCGCCATTTCAACGATCTACAATTCAGTGAAAGGCATAAACAAAGGGGGAATAACTCTTATAGGTACAGGTCTATACCACGACCAACTTGCGACCTCCAGTTTACGTAACCGACGCGCTACCGATTACGTTACAGAGTCGGTAAGGGTACAATGTATATCTATTGAGAATGTTTAATATGCCTGATCACACCCGGATACCTGTTCACAAAGACGTCGCTCATATTTCTCATTTTTGGACGGTTTGTATGACGACCCCCGACCGGTTTGTTTCCGAAGAGCGTTAATATGTACGAATATACCCAGGTTGTTAGGAAGGCATTGCTATGATCAATCACGCAGAGAGGTTGCGAAAGTGCTAATGATTCGAGACGAGTCGGAACCTTTGATCCGATATACGTGTATATATGTTAATCACATTGTCGATTTCAAGGACAGACGTGAATATAATATAGGGCGCCCAGACGGTCTAATGTAGCCAGGGAAAACGCCACCTTGATAAAAAAGAAACGAATATATATAGTTATGTGGATAGAAACAGTTCGTTTTACGATTTTACTTAGTTGATGTTTTAATATGATTTATTAATATTAAATGCAGGTTTATTTCTCAGATATTATAAATAATCTTAATTAGTTTTGTTTAAACATATTTTATTTTAAAAACATCAAAATTGGTTAGATATAAATTACAAGAACATACATCACGGTGTTATTATAACCCGTGTACATACAAGTATCACAGCACTAATACAGGTATCACAGCACTAATACAGGTATCACAGCACTAATACAGGTATCACAGCACTAATACAGGTATCACAGCACTAATACAGGTATCA
>JAUMHH010203533.1:0-13201 GCA_032359455.1 Chlamys rubida
TCACCTTCCTATTAAATCTTCTGCCCAAAAGGGAAAAACCCACAATCTATTTTTGATTTGGTTCCGTGGTCCCTGTACGAATTCCCTTGTGGATGCTAATTACACTTTGAGCATGTGATAAACATAGCAGCAACACTAACTGCCCTCGAGTTCGAGAGGAGTTCCTATGTAATCTTAGGAGAATAAATTATCTTGAAACTTTGAGTTAGTTGGACGAAATTTCGAGTTATTCACACGAAAACACGTTTTTTTTCTTTTCTAAATTGCCCTTATGCTCTTCCGTTTATCAGTGTTATTGATTGTTCATTTTGTTTACATGTAACCTATCAAATAGGTAGCTGCGTGTCTTATGCCATATTTGAGGGCTGCAGAGAAAGTAAGTGAGCATAACCCCTGGTATATTGAGGATAGGTATAAGGTACAGTGATGTCATAGACAGAAGGACATAAAGCCAAACATATTGCGATAAAAACAAAAAGACAAAACGGAAATAGATGCGGGATGGGAGGGAGTAATAGGTATCAGACAGAAACAGACAGACTGCAGTATTTAGTACATATAAACATAACATTCCTGTTGGAATCCAGAATGTTCACGAGCATGGTAGGGTCCATCCCGTGTCGTGACATTGCATCTGCGATAGCCAGTAATCCAGTATCCGCCTTCGTTTTGAGGAGATGAATGCAGATCTTTGCAATACGTGATCTAAAGCCCTGATGGCGGTGCTCTTCCATCTCCTGCTCCACAATCACTACCGAACAGTCCAGTTCGGCAAAGAACGTCTGGTATGTACTGCCGATGTAGACTCTACCATACTGCCGATGTAGACTCTACCAATCTCTTTGAACGACAGTTTTCTATCCGGTAAAGCCTTTTTTAAGTCTGCAATATTTATAACATCACCAACATAGTAAAGTATGAACAAATATCTTGTCTTCTAAATATTAAACGTATTCAGTATTTGTGGAAGAACAATCACAGGTACCTCTGACACAAGAAACCATATCATCTGGTAGCACGATATCTGTAAATACATTGCTCTGATAGACAAAAAGTAAAAATTAATAAAACTTAAAAAGTTAAAAAAAAAAACACCAACAAAAGCCCATGTATGGTTAGTTTAAATTGTCAGTATATAATGAATTCGTTACGCAACACAACTCGATAAGGTGTGGCTGTGTTATATACATTTGTATCAAATGCATAACCAGTTTGAACAGACTCTCCTAAATTGTCAAAAACATTATTTTACAAATTTCATGTTGTATATATTCACGACATATGATTGAACATAATGTCAGTATAATTGTATTTAATAATATCTTTGTGCGAATAGGTGGCGCGATATTGACATAAAAAATACTTATATTTTCAGTAATAGTCATTATCAATGTCACGAAATGAAGTGTATATGTTGAGGAACATCGACACACCATCATGGCGTATATGGGTCCGTTTCGTCTGTAAAACAAGCAAACAAATCATATATGTTGATGGCCAATGGATAGAGAATACGAATGCGCATGACGGCAATACTTCCAAAGGGCACGGTATCATGAATAATGTTTAATGTAAGAGATACAATGTTTGCTGTGAATTCGAACACATCGCATGGGAGTCAATGCCGTGTCCCTTATATTTGTTAAGAAGTGTATGCATACAAAATATCCCTAGTTGCGTTAGATACATATAAATGACGTCACGATGAGGACGGTGCATTTCCGGTGTAAACACTCTAACAGCTTACAAGAGACGTAGACTATTGTATAAGTAATACATGCATTTGAGTGTGACAGTTCCTAGGGTCACTCCGAGGTTATCACTGTCACCCGAGACAAAGTGATATCCGATGGGTGATCCTAGGCACTGTCACACTTTAGTGAATGTAGTATATATTGTATTATACCGAAAGTCAATAATCTGCGGC
This sequence comes from Chlamys rubida, assembly GCA_032359455.1. Taxonomy (NCBI): domain Eukaryota; kingdom Metazoa; phylum Mollusca; class Bivalvia; order Pectinida; family Pectinidae; genus Chlamys; species Chlamys rubida. The sequence continues at coordinate 1,928 of JAUMHH010203533.1, forward strand.
GAGTTTTGTTTTCATATCACCACGAAAAACCCAATGGCCTTCTGCATTAGAAATAAATAAACGTTAGACTTACTGCGTCATTTCCACATTTCCAAGTATGCCTGTGTTTCTCTAACAGACGGCATGTTACAATGTTACCAAATCAAAGAAGCGCTTGAAAATCTCACTCATTTTAGCGTAAACACGTGGTATTAATCACCATCGAGTAATAAACAGTAGCAACATGGGATACCTGTAGGCTTACAGGCGCATTGAATCGCAATGAAATAAATGACCACTGAAACGAACCGTACGAGCATCTTCTTTGTGCTATCACTATGTTGCACTGTCCCTCATCACTGTCGCCCGTTGCTAGGGCGTTATAAATCACCCTGGTATTGACTCAGTGTTAAACAGAATGTGACAGTGTGAAATGAACAATTTGTCTTGACCGATTAGATTACAGGATTTTCACTAGAGGTATAATAATATAAACAATGTCTCTCGTATAGTCACATATAAGGAAACACGCCAAAAAAGCTGTTAAACTTATTAGTTTATCAATTATTGCAATATTTGTATGACACCCTGCGACGTTAAAACACTAACAAGTTACAGTATTGACATATGCACATTAGCATCTTGATAACATCATGACATGCCCCAGTGGCATCAGTTATCCAAATTCAACACGTATGAATTACCCAAGATGTGATATTATTGAAAAAGAGCTAATAAATATATATGTTCTTTCTTTTAAAGTTAAGAATTTGCAAAATCCAAATAAAATATTTCATCTGAAAATCAATGTGTTTACATGAAGGTTGCTTTGAATAAGCATTTAGACGACTAAGTGATATTTTTCGTCAGTTATAAAGTATTTAAAATGTGTGTATATATTTGTATCACTCAAAATATTTTGTTAATTGGCTACACTTGCAAGAATTGGCGATGAAGCGTAAATATCGTCACTCCTGACTGTCACCTGATTTACTAGGTGGACTGGTGCAAATAGCTGGTAAGTGACTATGAACATCGGACATAAATACTTTGGTGTATTACTGGAGCATATCTGATATGTTTTATAAAAAATAATACATACATGTAGTCTGCATACCTTCTGATTTGGGTTCCTGAACCAGATGTAAAGGTCGTTTCTGTCTATCCATTCAGTTCCATTTGAACCGTACAGCATTGTAGACGTGGCGTCTGTCGGAGACCGTCCACCTTCACCATCTTTTCATCTGTTGTGAACCGGAAGTCATTGTGGAGGTAGAATTGGTATCGTAGATGACTTTAACTCAAGAATCCTTTGGAGAAGAAATTCAAGAACATTGATGGTACTAAGTGATCTTCATGCTATTTTTGCAACAGTTGATGATCGTGTTCCACAGGCAATCCATAGACAGGCACACGCAAATACACGCTATCCAGACCGGGGTCTTTAAGTCGCTGAAACCTGTGGATATAAGCGGCAAAAATATGGTCCAATATGGCCTGTGGGATGAATTGATTGTCGAACTTGAGGCAAAGAGCGACAGTTGTGACGGTGTCAGAATTTTTTAGTAGTGGACGAATTATGTCGAGACCGGCAGTTTGGTGAAGCTTGGAACTACGAAGTAATCCACCTCCGCATCTGCAGACAGTGGTTTGGAAAGTAAACCGATAATTTCGAGTGCAACGTACAGAGTTTCTTCCTCTTCTAGGAACCGAAATGTCTTGTACCGTCCCCAAAGTTCCCTGATAAAGTCTACTGTTAAAATTCCTGACTTCTCATATTCTGCCCATTGGAATATCAGCTTTGTCGTTAGTTTAGTGGTAAATTTTGGGTCAGTAATGATGGCTTTGAATGCATGGACCATCCATTGAGCTTGTAGAACGACGAACGGTCTCTTGCTATGAAGATCCGGAGAAATTCAGTTTCCTAAAAAGAATAAAAAAGTATCCTTTTGAAAAATACATAACATTTTAGTAGCTTATATGATAAAACGAGTGAGAATGATTTATACTTACCACAGGAAATTTATGATATCATTTTCTGCTAAAGGCACTGCTGACTTGCTATTGATTTCTAACAAATCGGTATATGTCAGGGGAGTCCTGCCTTCATTCTTCAGTCTCGCTAGCTCGCGTTCCAAGGCGACCCATCTTGCAGGTACTTGCTTCATCCACTGAGACTGAAGTGGGGCAATCCATACCCGCTCGTAGGTATCTTGATTTTTAGTGGAATCGTTCAGGTTTGCAATGGGGAACATTTTGGGACGTGGGTTTCCGTAATTTCACGGAGTTGAGGTTTATCATACAACTTTTCTAGTACAGATACAAATTACCTTTCTTGTTCTTCTTCCTGCGTAAAAGAAACAAACATAAGATGTGCTTCATTTGACAGCAACATTGTGTGTTGCAGTAACTTTCCAAACTACCTATTGATTTCAGACATTAAACAAATATTTCGACAAAAGTATCAAATAGCTATTTAATCTTGATTGGATAAACATTTAAGAATGAAAAAAAGGGAGGGGCATTCTTCCACTCCCCACAATAGCAGCTTGACTGGCTTTTATCTGAATCAGTAATTATACAGTACCACATAGACATACAGATAATGTAAATTATGGACTCTTTTTTTCATTCATATAGTAAATGTAATAATAGTATGAGTGATATTGCCGGTAATTAAAAACATAATTTCGTATATGATACATTGAGCATACACTGATATTTGATCTGGACCTGTACCTCTAAAAGTGTTCTCGTGCTCAAGCTACTTTCTTGTTCCAGTAATAGATAAAATAAATGTAACAATTCGCATTATGTTGTTTGATAATGATCAGTTAGAATGCATGATTACACATTCTTTTATTAGTCAGGAAATTTTTAAAATATTACAAGTGCAAATCTTACACTTAAGTGTGTTAAGCTAGCTATACTTGGTAAGTTTGGATGGTACTTTAGCGTCCATTTAAAGCGAAAAATATGTTTGCTTTCTGACGAGCCCAGATGTTAATCAGGTCATACTGCTATTTGTGTAACACTAAGAAGAGGTATTCAGCCTTGGACATATGTTACAAGTACTTCCTTCTGTTAAACTGGGAGTCAGTGGCTCTGCCAACCAAGAAAATCGTATATGATACAAATATTTTAGGAAGTATAACAGATGAAAGTTTATAGTAGTTACGATTGATTAAGGTTTACATATAACTGTTTTGTTTAAGTTTATCATAATACTAATATACAACATTTGATATAGCGCCCTATCTAACTAGAATAAGCCATTCTAAAGAGTTTTACAGTACATAAATATACAATGTATACATGAACAATTATCATATACATTAATCAATACAATTTTGAGGAATTCTTAGGAGCTGCCTTATCAGGCGCTAACTACTTGCCCTATGCCACCTGGCTTATATCGCCCTATGTGTGTATGCTTGCGTTTGTGCTTCCAACGGTATCATTTATAGTGCAATTTAAGTTGAATTTTACAGCACAGATACCGTACCATCCACCCCAGACCATTTGTTACTTCACCTGGGTTGTTGGAGTTGTATGGGCTGGAGAAAAAACCCTTTCTCTGGATAATTAATGCGTACGACGACTTCGGTGATCGAACCCCGGCCGCCTGCATGGAAGGCCGGATTGTTAACCAATCAAACAATCCGCTCATTATCCAAGAATGTATACTCCATATGTCCCTTTCAATTCAATGTATAATAGTACTAGGAATCTGTTCCAAACTTTAATTTTCGAGTATGAAGTATTTGACTCTCAAATATGCATTTGATATTGCATTTAAGGCAACAGTGCAATCTGACAATAGGTGTTTGCTATTGATTATGGAGTTTATAGCGTGTGATTTTAATTGTTTTTAATTTTGTAATACCTTATGGTAACATTTATATAGATGTCATACGAAATTATTATTAATATGTTTTAATGACGGCGCAAAACGTTGACACAAGTAATACTAGTTCAAGATCTAGTCTAAAACATTGTTCCGGAACACTTGCCATCATGGCTTGTACCCAGTTTTAATACAATGTCGGACGTGAGGTACACAATATGTCGATATGATGATAGTGATATATTTAACTAAATGACGTAGACAGATAAGGGTTATTGACCAACCAGAAAGTTTCATTGAGCCCCCCCCCGCATAATTGGGGGTGGTTTCTTCCTTGTCGTCTTCTGTCTAGAGGACCATCATTACATTCGCTGTTGCGGAGACACTAAACCTCAAACAAACGAAAGCACATCAGTGTCCTAATGTGTTATTCGGTCTCTGGACCCTTTAACGTGTCCCTGGAATGAACTCGTCACAAATGGACGCCGCTGTCACGTGATATTAGTTGTTACCAAAAACAAACAAAAACTATTAAACCAAACAAACACTGATCAAGAAACAGATATCATGATACAAGTGTAGTAGAGTTATGGATGCGGAGGCTTAAAGTAATTTCATCTGATTGGAAGTTTTTATTTTATTAATAAATAATGATCGACTTTTGTATCACAGGTTTTTGTATTGGCAGTTCATGTATATATAACGTAGTAAAGGTATAATTATAGAAAGCATGGCCTCTAAATAGCATAAAATACCACACCACGACAAGAGAAGATGTGACAAAGTAACGCGCTTACGGCTCCTGTATTACACATATCGTTTCGACTGTTTATAGGGATTCGTATTTCCGACACGGCCAGTCTTGAATAATTTAATAAAAAATATTCAACAAACATTTACGTCACGGTCTAACTATAATCAAGCTGCCATTATGTATTGACCTTGCGGGGAGTATATCAAATTGACCTCGCCAACATCATCCCGTTGTATTAGTATCCTCACGGCTATTTTGAGTAGTGGCACATTATTTGTGAGCATTACTATGTATTAGATATATAACATTTGACACTGAGCTTGGGTAAAGAGGAAAGTGTGAGTAGGGAGCAATGTACAGTACAGGTCTGCACAGTTCATGTTTTTGCTTATTCTGTTTCATCATAGAAGTGTAAATATTTACAGTTTCAAGTGTAATTGACTCAATAACCTTTGTTGGGTCATTGTCATTATCACTCTCGTGCGGTTATACCTCGTTCGCATTTTGTCTTCAATTCAGTCCGTTATGTTGACAAATTCATCGTTCACAAGCTGCTCTTTCAACTTCAATATCACCCAACAATGATTGACTCCGGCGAAGCGTAACGCGAAGCGTAACCGTGTCACACATCGGGCTTGAATGAAATATTAATCATCCTTTTGCGGAATATAGTCCGGTTAAAAGAACGCGATTTAAGGAAAACCTTGATAGAACATGTACGTTTTTTTCATTAGTTTTCCATAACAGTTACATGTAAACTGTATATTATGCAAATCATATTTAAATATGTGAAAGGTTGAAATGTGTCTTTCGGGTTATTTTTTCGTGAAACTTTCAAATGAAAACAATACGAAACAGGTTATATTGAAGAAATATAATATAAATATAAGGATCAACTCTCTATCTAGTTTAGGTTTTCGGATGATAACTACAGTTGTGTGACCGCACACTGCACCAAAAACAGCGTGCGCACATAGTGCATATATCGTGCACACACCGTCCGCACATCGTCCACACATGGTGCGCACAACTGTTCGATTTAACAACCGTTCACCCCGTTGTGCGTTTCTCTTCGCACAAATGTGCGATTTGGTACAATTGCTCAATCAAAATTACGGAATGAAAAAATCCGGAAGGCTCGTATGCAATAAAGAACTCTGTATATATACATTTCTCGTTATATAAATTAAGATCATGTTAAATTTTACAATGCGTGTGACACAATATTGCAGTGATTGTTAGACTGTCAAGAAGCTCCCAGGTAACAGAACAGGCAAATAACATTTTGATGAGTGACCGGAGGTTTACCTGACACCCTAGGCATGTGCCTGACATAAAGAGCCGGTATAATACTGTATTACTGTTATGAAAACACAACTGTACGTTTTGTATTTGATATTTGTATCCGTTTCGGTCTATAACTCCCCTTCACTTGGATTTCTACACCTTGACGAGTTAGATAAGTGCCCCGGGTCGGGAAACCGCGGTCCGCGAACATGTACAAAGATGCTATATTTGCCTGTAAATGGGATCAGGTCCATATATCACAGAGAAAAGAAAGGATAATTTAAAGAGAATACTTCAAATTTATAATGCTTTAATAACCAGAATATCCATACAAACAGTATATTACTAATATTAAAGAGGGTCTTGAATATATACATACATGCTACCTTTAGATCTCCTTATTGTCATGTTTTGACTGCTTGAATGTAATAAGGTAACAATACGTGTCAAAACAGTTCTAGATATTTACCGTCAATAGCTCAAAATTATTGATATAATGTGCTTTAATGTAAACTGTATGCATACATGAATATTAATTAGCCTGGTTTGTAAACGTTTTCATTTCTTTCATTTATCTAAATAGGGTTATCGTTCCCAAATAAAGTTAATTTTATTGTGAAGTAGCATGCAGTGGCTTAATTGTACAAGAAGTGCATACCTTAAGCTAACACGGTGACCTCGCAGACAAACTACTATTACATGCAGTGCTTCACAAAGGCTTCTTACACAAGTAGCTAGATTATACATGTTCTTTGCATTAAAACGTCGATGATGCCGCCTTAACACAGATAGTTAAAGTCCGAAAGTTAAGCGTCATTGATGTCTTTTTTAAACAAACATTTAAGGCCTACAAGGAGACCCATGTATAAACTATAATCAACACTCTCCAATTGTGTTTTTCACGCATTAGCTGCAGGTATCTCCCCTATTTTGCCATTACTAATAACGGCAAAAACATTGTCAATATGGCAATCTGAGGGACATTCAAATTTGGCGTCTTACAAAACATACATTGGTGTAATTACGCATTTGCATCGATTTGTGAAAACCGGTTTGCATTACGTTCTTAAAATGAAAAGGTCTTCAATCCATTTAAATCTGCAAACCAATGCAAACATGTAACACAATATCAAAATCATGATACATTGATCCACGCTTAAAATGTTGATTTTACGGTATATGTACGAATAGGAAAAGAGTAGTGTTCTTTATACACGAGTCTACACTGATACTCAATGTTTGTCATCTGCAGACTGTTTACCTGTTTAGATTACATGCAACTTAGACGAATTCAATAGTTACTTTACCTTCAGTTAGGGTTGTATAGTAATGACACATTGTTAAGACATTTGCTTAGTTTACGCTTTCTTAATATTTTGCAGACATGCATTTTGTAATACTGTAAATATCTGATGTCACTAGTTGAGTACAATATATGATAATATCTGTCACTATCCCCGTAGTTGCATCGTTATCACACGAGGAAGGGTTTTCACGATGCTGACGTCGTGAGCACCTTTTTAGAATCAACATATCTCTTATCTGTTTATTATGTCAGTTCAATTGTAGCGTCGTATTGCGCTTTGCTAAATGAAATACTTGTTATTTGTGAATGAGCATATATCTGCTTCACAATCGAGAAGACATATGACATTGTCTGTTCGAACTGCAACCAACATGAATTATGCTTTGTCATTTGACAGCATATGTGCTGTCCATGTGACCATATGTGAATAGTAAATATAATATTTATATCATATTTGGCCTTCTTGGCCTTCTTGGCATTCTTGGCAATACCATATTTGAACTCAGGATCGGTAAAACAAGGCAAAAATTAACGGATGTGCCGGTACGTGTATAGCGGACAGTAGCATACTGTTCTCTGTATACATGACTGAGATCAGTTACCTTTCATTTATAGGCATTACTAGTGAGTATTACTATATGATATATATATAACACTTGACACAGAGCTTGGATAAGTAGGAAAGTGTGAGTAGGGAGCAATGTACAACACAGTTCTACGCAGTTCTCGTGTTTTGCTAAACGCTGCTTCATCATAGAAATGTTATTAATTTGATCGAACACTTTTGATGTTATAAATTTAGTTGAATTGCATCTTTCTTTCACGTAATTGAAGAGAAGCGACATTTACAGTGACATTTCCGTTCAAGTGGCATATCTTGTAGGAGATCAATCTTAAAGTCGGAAAATGAAGGAAAGCAACTGTTCATATCTGTTTCAACTTTAACGTGTAACTCATTTTATGTATTTTCTGATGAATTAACTTTTTTTGCGGATCATTAATCGACGTTTTTATTAGTTTTTTTGTTGATACAGTTCCAAACAATACCATCATAGAGAAAAAAAATAAAATCTGTAATGCTTTCCTAATCAGAATATGCATATAAACATGATATTACTTATATTGGAGAGGGTCTTGAATAGATACATACATGATACCTAAAGATTTCCTTGTTGGCACATCTGACACACCCATTATCGTATTCAAGATCAATTACCTATGCCTATGTGTAGTCCAAAACAGTTGTATTCACTGTGTCAAACTGCAGGCTGAACAACAAAAACTTATACAATTATTAACTCAAGTAGTTGATATTTGCAAATATTCAATCAAACATTTGCACTTGTAACGCTGTGTTTGTTTTTTATTCGACTTTATTACACGGTTCGTTACAACTATCTTATAAATACATATGCTTAGTATGCTGGTGTGCTGTGATTCATATCAGCGTAGCATATGTGTATGCATTTAAGATATTTGTTACGAATCTCTGTTTATATTAGATTATAAATACGACTTGGCGACAACGTCTGTACAACGCTAATAAAATGTTCTTAAAATGTCACACACAAACGTTTTGCGAATGTCATGAACACGTCCCGCAATCTTTCATTTGTAACATTACCGCTATCTTAATGAAACGTTGTGTCCTGACGTAACTGAAACGTTTTCAGGACGTTTTGTGCCCATCGGGTACCATATGAGGTGAAGATTCTAATAGCATAACATATACTAATTGTACAAAAATACTCACCTTAAGTCAACACGTTGACATCACGGCATGTTTCGTTTACACGCAGCGCTTCATAATGGCTTCATACATAGATAGCCAAATTCTACAAGTTTACTGGGTAAAACAAAGTCTTTATAGAAGAAACTCATCGACGCCATTTATACACATACAGTTACGGTGTACATGGAGATATACGGATAAACTATAATTAAAACTCCAACTTTCCAGAAGTATATTCAAGTATCTCCTCCAGCATGTCATTATAAATAATGGTATAGACTATGTCATTATGGCAATTTATTGACATTCCAAATTGGTGGCTTATAAACAATGATCTAACAGAAGTGAATCGTTCTTTGAAAACCTGTTTTCACTACGTTCTTTAGCATAAATTGGTATTAATATCCATTGAAGTCTGCAAACCAATACTAGCATATCAGTAACACAATCTCGAAATCGTGAACAATTGATCACCTCTGGACGATTTTTGTTCTGCATATGTAGGATTAAAGAAAAATAGGGTATTTTCTTGACGTGTATACAATACTCAGGGTTGTACGAATTGTTGACCACCAACCAGTTATGTGTGGACGTGTGACGAATTTAAAGGCTACCAGGCACTAACTGCAGCCAGTTATTAACACATACATAGTCTACGTTTAGAAGCCGTGTGATGCCAAACTCGACGGTGAGTGTATATTAACATTTCTACTGACTCAGTATACCAAAAAAAGGAATATGAAGGATGTTTTCCCATGAACTTTCCAATAACGGCATATTTTTTGTTTGCGGGAAGTTGCCCATTTTATATTAATTTCAATTTCTATTTTTCAGAAGTTTTAGATTGAATACACAAACAGTTATGTGTTATTTTGTTGTGGTGACGCAGCATGCGTTGGCCCATGTATGTCGTTGACATAGTCGTAAACGGATAAAATATTTTAGGAATGATAAAAATTTGGTATTGGGTGTAAATATTGTATCCTGATTTGTTGAGGTTTATAACGGATACATTGCTATAGGTGTTGAAACATCATGTATATGAACTGCGTCTCAAGATTCATTGGCGATAATGCCTCGTGTGGATTTATGTGATATATTACGGAATTTATACAACCTGTTTATTATATATACAATTAATTACAATTCCATGAACTCGTTTATAGTATTTATTTGTCATAGTCGATGATCTGTTAGGGTTAAATTTATAAATTTAAGATTTAAGTCGAGAAATTCGGAATGTAGCCAAACAGAGTCCGGGTTGAGTGATTTAATATATACCTTATTAGAGAAGGTCACGTGACACTGAGAAATGAATTGACTTGCTTATTAACGTTTTTTAACTTTGGGATTTGAAAATAAACACTGTCACTATCGCAATTTGACGGACATTCCAATTTGCTGGCTTATAAAACATACAATGGTACAATCATATATTAGAGTGAATCAGTGTGTGAGAACCGGTTTCACTACGTTCTTTAACATAAATAGATATTTCAATCATTTAAAGTCTACAAATCAATGCAGGCATGTAACACACTATCAAAATCGTGATACATTGATCACCGCTCGACAAACGTTTTTAATACGTATGCACTAATAGCAAAAAGGTTGTCTTCTCTATAAAACGAGTCTACACCGATACTCAAGGTTCATCGACTGCAGACTGCTTACCTGTTTAGATTAATTTGGAGACGAATTTAAAAGCCACTGTGCCAAGGTAGTACAGTTAGAATTACGCCCAAGTATCCACATAGGTTCAGTTCGTTCTGCGTGCGGCTTGCGTGCGGTTAGCGGCCAGAAAGCGATCGTGCACCGTTCGAGCACCGTTCGTATTTTCCGTCTGTTTCGTTCGTTCGTTCGTATCAGCTAAATAGTTTCGTTCGGCCGTCCGTCTCGTCCAATTATTGCATCGGGTCGTTTAGTTCGGCTACTCCGTCCGGCTGTTCCGTCCGGCTGTTTAGTTCGATCGTCTACTCCGTCTTTTTGGGTTAGGATGCGCACGCAGTTTATCAATTCACTTAGGCAAATGGCAGCATTGCAGAAGATCTCACGCTAATCTCCACCTCAATTATCAGATACAGTGACAAATGCTACGCTTTTATTAAGATCAGGAAAACATTGGAAGAGACAAACAACGTCACAGTAACATGGAAGGCTGTGTATACGCAGACACAGAGAGACCGCTCGATCAATTACATTCACAGGAAGACATGCTGAAATGTTAATATTGCGTCTCATTTTATTGTAGACGTTTACCTCCCTATCAAAAGCATACTTATAGGCCTATGCAATAGACCTACTGCAAACAGACGTTCGCTTTAACTTCAACCATTCCGGTGTTGTAAACAATGCGACTGCAGCGCCGC
>JAUMHH010203544.1:0-13201 GCA_032359455.1 Chlamys rubida
AAATATGATCCCGAAGTGTCCAAGTTCATGTCACAAAAGAAGAAGAATATTGTTACAAGGGGTCATGAGTGTAAACTATTCAAGGATAGAACGCGCCTAAACATGAGAAAGAAAGAATTTTTGTCACAGAACTGTTGACATCTGGAACAGCCTGTTACCTCAGATTATGTCATCAAGAACTTTCAAATCTTTCGAGTCTTGCCTCGACCATCACTAGAGAAATCAACCGATACTCTATAATTATAGAAAACCATTTTCAATATCCACCCGTAGTTTAAAATGTGAACTGAATATACTTTCTGATAATTAATTATCAAATTTATGTTGTGAACATTAATTACTCTAATTGGAAAGTTATATATAATTTACTTTTCACCTCAAGTATTAATGATTAATGTTATTCAAATATCCATGCTGTTGTCAGAATTTGGTTCAAACCGTATTAAGCTTACTGCAGAGGATTTTCGTATACATTCTGTGTAGGTTGGTTTCTTTGGTGTTCTCCAAGCAGAAGAAAGTCCTCAGTCCTGATTGCAGACTGGCTTTGAACAGTGGTATCTTAGTTGACAATTTGGATCAGTTGACCGTTCGGCGAGTCCTAGAAGAACAAAACGACTTTATAATGCAGTGTTATTCGTTTTTGGTATACTGCATTTATTACCATAAGACTTGTGTGAGTGATACGTTCATCTTTTAAATGGGGCCCTCATTAAACAATAGTGGTCCCCTACGTACGCTGGTGTCTTTGGATATCAACCAATGAACTATTGAACAATGGGCAATCAAAATAACGTTACACGGATATTTGGTATATATCAGATCTGTAATTAATTGCCTTTTTATCCATTCTATTTATGACTCGCTGTAGGAATACTATTTCTTTATAAAGATCCTGAACGTAATTTTTCAAATTATATAGGGCGCTTTATCAATGTATCAATGCATAATTTATCATTATGATTATATGCGAGTTCCTGGTTTCCCTAATGCTGTCTAAGTCTTTTTTTAAATATTTACTACAAGTACTAGTGATAATGCCGTACTCTTAACACATTGTTGCAACAAGGTTTTGACGATAGGCATAGAAAACAGCTCTTGCGAAAATCGAGATTGTAGAAATATTCTCCTCAGAATTCCACTTTATTCATGACATTGTGATCGATCTTTCCACGTTTTAATAAAAGTTGCTGCATTTTTATCGTAAACGCTGCTTTTCATAAAAGATACCGTGCCGCTAACTCTGTTTTCTTGTCAGCAGAATAAAACTAGCATTTTATATCTTCTTTCCGTAAAACCCAAACCCAAATTTGATGATTAACATAAAGTCACGCAAGCCTCGATGGCATCTCTTAAATATGTGCTTCTTCACTGCATTTATCGCCTTAACTTGTAAAAAGTAAATCAACTAGCAAAACATCTTTGGTTTTTGTTTTAATTGAACGAACAGCATAACTAAAACAACACTATTGAATTTGCCTTAATTTATATTATTATGGCACCTACTTTCGATGGGTATATGCAAATTCAAAACTGCGATATTGATTTTGATTTTACAACATTCCATTAACGAATGGTTCAGAAACCGCTATATATGCAGTAAGCCTGGTCAAAATGTAAAAAGTTCTTTCAGAAATCATACCGAAAAAGTCTGTGTTGTTATAACTTTAACATTGTAACCTTAAGTAACAGATGAATAATATATATCAAATTATTGATATATTTATTTATTTGTAACAGTAGACGAAAGGTTAAATTTGTATTAGGATCGTACACAGAGACGGATTGTACCGATACAATAGTTGTGCAGTAATTACACATAGATAGAATCTATATTTATATAAGTGTATCAACACTTGTTTCCTATCCATTTATGTTCAATCATATGTTTGTATTCTGTATTACATATGTTATGAGAATAAAACAAAGTTTAAACTAATCAAACTTTATATATAATTTAAAACTTCTTATTTTGATATATATTTATGTCTTTTGTTTATGGTATTGTAAAGCAATATACGTTTCTGTTAAGAAGTGAAAGACTATTTATGTGTACTGGTAAATGGTCTATATAACTCAGGGTAAGTAATTGTGCTAACACCCTTTCGGTCACATGTCAGGCATGTGACTATGCAAGATGGCGTCGGCTGTGTTTGTTGTTATCGTCTTTAGTGCAGTTATCGCTGTCAGCTACTCCCACGTGTGCCTTTTAAGTCCTGCCCAGCGAGGCTCTCTACAGGGAATAAACAAACCAGGTAGTTAAATTCATATACCTCTCATTGTTGTATAGGTATTAACAGACTTTCGATATGATTACAGATAACATGAAATACATGTACACTATATCCTACCGTTAGGATTGTCGGTATTTTATGGATATCCAATGCACACATGGATAACATTATAAGATTAAACCATGCAGTGTTTTCAATATTATAATATTATGTCCTGTATGTGTGTGTATATCACTGAAGTCACACAGAGAAAAGCTACTGCATGGTATTCAAAGGTCATTATATAAATATATTATATTCAACTTTATATTGTATATATATAAATATATATACGATGCAAAATACATTCTGTAATATATCACGCTTGTAGTATGAAATACACATGAATATATCACACATACTTACTTATGAATTTATCCATTTCTACTATTATTAGTGGTTATCTTGTCAATTCGTTTCGAAAAAGCAAACAAGAACAAACAATGCCATAGCGTCCACACACAATGACCATATACACAGCGCTACTGCAAAAGGACAAAGTCTGAAGAAACCATCAATAAAAAAATAAAATATAAAAAATATAAACCAATAATGTTCCAAAACAAAATGAAAAACATCAGCAAAACGAAATCTTGTTATCAGTAACACACGAGTAAACATTTCCTGTTTCAAAAGATGCATCAGTCATGGTATTTCCTGTAAAAACGAGAATGTATGTCACTAACCAACTATACAATTCACTGTAAACAATAGTCTTAGATGATGACCGTAAACTTTTGTCTGCACAGGTAAGTAGAATTTATAGTTATACAGTTCGCAATATAAAGGAATATATGGTAAACTGATTCATGGTGTATTTGTACATATAATGATACAATTTGTATTTTTTTACTGACACATTTTTAAAAAAGAAGTTGTTTGTGGTGCAAATATGTTGGTTTGTTTCAGGAGCTGATAACTGTATTCTGGTGAAGCCTCCGTGTGGCGGCCGAGAGAGACAGCCAAACAGAACTGTTGAATTACGGTAATATTCTCATCACTTCTGTGTACATGTATACCAACATAGTTTAAACGCATTATTACCCTACACTGTACCGGTGGTATGCATTCTATCATCTGTTTCAAATTTGTCATTGACTAACAATATATCTCTGGTTTATTTTCTATAATCTGTTTTAATTTTTCTTATTATGTATCAGCTCTGCATATTTTTGGCAACATTTCAATACTGAAATGATATCACGCGTTTTTTTTATATATTTTCCACCCACAAATTCTACATGTTGATATAATAAAATATAATTGTCAAAATGATATATAATATATCAATATAAATCGTGCTTTTAGCTTCATTCCGTAACCCAAACATTAAAGTTGAACAACCTTCATCTGTCGCTCTATTTCAATGGATCCTTTTTTGTTATCTTAAGATATAGCATATAGTTGTTAAAGCACGTATTAATCGTATACAGTGATATAACGACATCTATGACAACACACAGGCAGGTGATCATGGGCGTAGTTATACAATACTGTCAATATTGTTCTTCATCAATAGAAATGTGCATTTTACGTACATAGGGATTAACTAGTCCGCTAAAACTGATCATAATCGCAGGCTCTGAAATTCTGAATTGTCGTATGTTTATGGTCAGCTATCCACTGCTCTATAAAACACGGGATTTGCCGATGAAATCTGGTGACAGCAATTGTGAGAGTTTTACATATTTGTTAGAGAAGGTTCATTTCTTCCTGACTCGACTAGATGTCATGTCCCAACCGGATACAATATGGACGCTTCACCGCTTTATTAAATCGACAGACAGACAGGTCAAAGTAGTATACAACACTGTTGTTCAAACACATTACTACTACTTTCACGTTTTCATTTTATCAATGTAAGTCCAAACACTCGACCGATGGTCATTGCCGCCGGCATTGCAATAACCTTCTAGGTTCATGTTCACTTTTAGTTACATCAACTGAGTGTTAAACTGCGCAATATGTATCGTTTTACATTTTATTTACCTATGTATTTGTGTAGTGTATAGTTATGTACCGTTGTATCTACCGTGTAAATGTAGACAAACTATGTCGTACTATACCGGTTTACTACTTACTGTACACACCAAGGAACAGGTAAATCCTGTGGTACATGATTTATAAGCATTAAAATGGTGTTTTTTTAAGTTCGTTTAAGAGTTCCTTTCAAAATTCGTATCAAATTAGCAACACATTTAACTCCTTAACCCTTTCACCACTCTAGACCATAATGGACTCATCCAGATCAATGCATGGTAGAGTCTACTTAAGTTACATGGGGGTGAAAGGGTTAATCATTAGGCAAAAGATAAGCAGGGACCTAGCAGAAGAGTTATACTTCACGCCTTGTATTGAATTGCATATGTTTTATCTTGAACAATAAAACAGTAATGATATAAACATGTTTCACACAAATGTTGTTATATTCAAATATTAGGGTCGGACAAGAATATCAAGTTGTCTTCCAGAAAAATCTTGATCATTGGAAGGAAGCATCACCGGTAAGTTGGAACACACATCCTTAATTATTTACGAATGATATCGCCTTGTTAAAATAGAAAAAAGGGGATTCGTACAGAATATTTTATCTTTGAATCAAATTCATACCATCATCTGTTGTCATTCAGTGCCTTAAAGAATTACAAAAAACAGCTCTTTCATTAAAACCAATTAAAATTTCGGGGCACGGAGGTCCATTAAAACATGTCTTTTTTAGGGGACATTAATTTGGGGGTTGGGAGAAAAATAGACATACCTTACATGTATAATATAGCAGTTTCAATCTTGGTGAGATTCTTAAAAATCGAATATTTGACAAGCCTCATGTTTAGAAATCAGTAATATTACTCATCGAATTGTGATTTATTTGTCATACCGTGAAATATGGAAATATTGTGTGAAAGCAATCAAATTTGGGTTAGAATTCCTTATAGACAAAGTAAATGCAACACTAAGTATAGTATACTTGTAAATGAAGTGTACACAAACTAATGCCACATAAGGAAAGAACAGTAAAAAAAGGTAAGGAATACCAATATTGAATTAGAATATCCATGCAAGACATTCGGGGCAAGTTTTTTTCAATAATTATTATGCTCTTGAGGTGGCCTCCCTTGTCGATGCAAAATATTCTTAATCAGCCAAACAACGTTTTGACCTGCTGTTGATTGTGACGTCTTATAGTATCCAACCTATTCCTGTATGTTTAACACGATATATGTGTTTATCATCTTGAAACAGTAATACAACTTTGTTTAATAAAATGATGCTTTATCCGTACACAGAACTGAAAAAGAATAAGAAAGTCAAATGTTTAAATCATGGGTTCACTTTTAAAATAACAAAGTATCAAATAAGGTAAGTAGGTCAAGTATTCAATCACTAATCATCGCCTTAGATAGCGTAATGTCTAGTAGCGTACATCAACTATTGACTCATGCATATTCCTAATAAGTAGACCAGATTCAAGTGAAAAATTAGAATATAAATTGTTTTTAAAAAACTTTAGTAAAATCTTTTATAATGTAAAAATGGTACTATCTTTTTTTCTGAGTTTGCTCCAAGAAACCATCAGACTTGTCTCTTCCTTTTTATGTTGCAAGTTAATAAATATTGCAGTCACTGATCTATTTCAGTTTTTTTTTATCAACGATTTTGTCCAATATGAAAATAAAGTCGTTTAAATAATGTTCTAATTACTAAAAAGGGTCACCTCGTTAATAGGCTAAGTGAATTAAAGAATTAAATATTTTTGCATTGTTACAGGGATTCTTTGCTATATATCTGGGACGAGATGGTGAACAGGATTATCAGGGTCTGGTGAAAATACAGGACAAAGGCGAACCGGCATTGAGCATCTATACCTCAACCATAGTTATCCCAGCCGTGCCATGGTAATGTTATAGCCTTTCCATATAAAGTATGCCTCAGTTAATGCTGACGAACTAATAACAATTCACTTTCTAGTGCAACCTTCATGTAAGGAAGTTTTGCAAGACCATGTCAACAACCAATGTATTATATTCTCAGCTGAAATTCAAACAATTGTGAGTGTTTAAAGATGACATCAAAATTATTTTCACTGGCGTAATGAAATTGCCCGTGAGCCTTTGTGATGACGCGCCGTCCGTCGTCTGTACAGTGTGAACTTGTTTTCTTTTATAAACAAGAGACTTGCTGTTACGAAATTTTGCTTTTAGCATACTGGTTAGTGTTATGAACTATCATGTTTGTTCAAATAAATGACTTTACCTCCTTTTCATCCTCAAACGGGTCAATTATGCTAAAGGATATAAGGTTGTTCAAATTGATTTCCTTGACCTAGTGTAAAGGTCATAACCATAAAATGTGCTGTAATCTGTAAACCATTTTTCATGAATGAACAAGATGCATAGAGTAATGGTATTTATCTTGAAAATGTAGAATGTATATGTAAATAAACACCTTTCAAGGTCGTATGTGTCAAATGTGTTGATATTTCAAACAACTTCTGAATGACATAGAGGCCTGCGATAAACATATTTATCGAGTAGCTTGCTTGGATGAATGACTAGGAAGCTTGTTCTGATAAGGTTCTTCATGAGACTTTGAATTTACCATGAAACAAAATTATCTACAGGTTGTAGAGTTTTGATATTGTGTTCAAGTGATTTGCAAACAACATAGTATAACTAGGTGGGCGACACAGGCCCATTGTACCTATTGTTCTGAAGAACGTTATCATAGAAATTAAATAAAAGCTGAAACAATATATGCCAAATATAGTTACAACCTGGTTACTTATATTACACGAGTTGTTTTTATGTTTTTATAGGGTGAATAAAGATGCAGTTCTTCAGGTAGGTACATCCAATGAGCTTTGACAATCTTTTCATATTTAAAAATATATTTTGCTTAAAGTGTCTGTGTTTTATGAGAACATCCAGCTGTCAGAACATAAATATTGTATCGCTTTTTAATGATGATACTGGCATGTGAAAAAGAAGCTCTAACAAGTCTGTAAGAGATATACAGATGATATTAAATAATCGATTGGTCCACTTACTTCGTAATTTAATATTTAAAGAAAATGGAAACATAGCCTATTTTGTTTGACAATTCAAAGTGTACATATGTAATTCAGCAGCTTATGGCGAATATTTAATGTAAAGATGCTGACACTATCAACATAGCGCCATTGGACTATGTCTGTCGACGGCATACTCCTTGAGCCTGTTGATAACATTTATTTGTAGTTATAAAGCTGTAGTCAGTCAAATTGTATTCTGTATAAGTGAAAGTTTTAACTTGAAATATGGCAATATAACTATTAAATACATTTCCAGAAGTTAAATAATTCCATATATCTGATTCTAGAGTCAGATCATAGTCCCTATTCAATTATAATATATAACAGTACGATGTGATATCACTCCGATGTTGTGGCGAATTTCCTTTCGTCACTTCCTCAAAATCTATCCCAGTTTATATAAATATCAAGTTTTTTTTACATATGGTCGTGATATTTTACCGAGAAACAAATGTAAAAATTAACGGTTTCCCAACTGTTTACGGTAATGTTGTATCATGTGAAATCGATACAGGTTTAACATCGTGTATACAGTATTCCGTGTTATGAAGACTTTACATGTCAATATCTTTGTCACAGATAATCTACAAGACGATGAACCCAGACGCGCCTCCGGCATTTTACCAGTGTGCAGACGTTAGGATATTGCCCTAAAATTGAAGAAAAGAATATCCATTCTACACGTAGTGAAATGTGTATCTTTAACTCATTCACCCCTGAAATTTCATAATGAACTATTCTATTCTTTGAATTGCAAGAGTTCAAATGTGTCTTCAGGGGTGAATGAGTTAGGTAACACATATACAATAAATATATTAGTAATGAGTTTAAGGATGTATGGTACCTTACTGTAAATTGTACACAAGAGTTCCAAGCTTAGATAAACTATAAATGATATTTTATAAATGAAATCAAGTGGTCTTGATTAATTATTGGATGGTAAATTTAAAATAACATAAGAATTAATCAAACACTAATGACTCCTAGCCTATTATGTACTGAAGTAAGTGTAAGGTAACATGTATTCAAAGAATATTGCCCCATGTTTTTCATACGGGTATTTTGGAAGGTGTATGTTGTAATACCAGTGTGTATACAGACACTAGTGAGATTGGTAAATGTGACATTGTTTATATGACGAATTGTATGCTTCATATCTACTAGATATTTATTTCTAAGATGATGATTGAACAGTTTTATTCAGATAAAAAATGCATTTGTGTTTCTAGGCTTGATTTGATAATACTTCATTGGTATCGAAAATTAAAACTTTTCTACTGACTATCAATATTTATAATCACAGTATGAAACAATATACTTAAGATTATAAGATATTTGAACCCGATTCCTGATCATATTATCATTACAAATAGACGTATATATTGCTGTTTGTGCGTCAGGTTCATTGACGGTCTAGTAATTCAAATGAAATTTGAAAGTTTGCCCTATATTTTTATCAGAAGAAAAATGGTGGGTCAACGTCAACATTTCAAGTTAATACATTTAAATTGTGGAGTAAACAAGGAACCAAATGATCCCGATCGGTTTACAGAAACAAGGGCAACTTTATAATATACAACATTTATATAGCGCCCTATATAATTTGTAAAACTAATCTAAAGCGCTTTACAGCATATGGATAGTAGTATTTTTTTATTTTTTTTTATTATATTTTCCAAAATTTTATGACATAAACATATATATATATATACATACAATGTACATGGGCGTCTAGAATCGCCTTTGAATAATGTACATACTGTTCAAAATATTCGATCACGTATCAATATTCGTCATACATATATATTAACAACATAAGTATAAATTCACATTTTTGTTATATAAAAAATAAACATCCGGATATTCTTGTCCGTATTCTAGTCTATTTTTTTTTAGATAGTAGTATTAGTTATAAATGTTAAACAAAAAAGGCTTACAATCACCATTATACATAAAGCAAGGAGATAATCATCTCACTGTTCACATAAATAAAAAGTGGCATGCACATGACGTCTGTGCAAAGAGCCTAAAATGCAGACGTGAAGAGGTGAGTTTTTATGTCTTTCTTGACTTTGGCCAGGGTATTTGACTTTCTTATAGCAGATGGTAAGCTATTCCACAACGTGGCCGAAAGCATATTAATGATTTGTTTTGTTATGCATCCACATACTAGTGTATACAAACACAGTATATAATTCAAGTCGTGTATGCTTTGTAAGTGCATTCTTAAACTTTATATGCTATGAACAAATGGAGCATGCAAGTTAATTTCCACATCCGCGTAACGTTTCCTGATACAGGGTCATCCACATTCAAGGCACGTTTGCTTTGACGAAAATGTCATGAAGACTTATTTGCTCTTGCTCTACTTACAAACGCTCTGATATAGGTTTGTCAACTGATGTAAATATTTTTTTCTTAAAGCACTCTATATCACTGGAAGCTATCTTTTTTCTATTCACCTTATGTAATAATTCATAAACAGCAAAACGTTACATGTACAAAAAGGATACATATTTATTTCATTATACAATTATATAAGACGGATATGCAAACTTAGCATATAGTTTATACTTATAAATGTATAACTGTACATACTCTTCTTCCTACCCTTTATAAAAAGAAATAATAACTAAATTAAGCATTTAGAGAATGAAAGAATGAAAGCACACTTATTTATAAAGTTTATATATATTACATGGAAGAATGAGAGCCCTCTTGCATGAGGACACAAACTTGTTATAAAGCTGACCCTGGGGCTCCCCAACCCCGGCAGCCTTCTAATAGATTTGATGGGGGAATACAATCAGGTATGTAAGTCATGTTTATTGTCGGGGGAGCCGCCACACTAATAGTTATAAGAATTAATTGAATTCGAGAACTGCTACATTGTATGATGATGACTTCTGTTTTTAAATCTGTTTCTATCATTTTAAATATATTTTCTTTTGTTGCATTATTTTTTCATATTCTTATTTTTCAATGTATGGTGGTTTCAACTAAAGTAACATTATTTCGAATCAGAAATCGAACTTAATTCTGACTCTATTCTGCATATTTTATTTTCTATTTTTAACATTCTAACTTTTGTATATTTTTTATGAATATTAATTCTACATGTAGTTAAACCAAGAGAATGTTATATATTAATACAATATATTTATTTGATAAGGTTCTATTTTTCAATAAATATCTATTTTGCATATTTTCGACTTGTGTCTTTGTTTTAATATTGTTTAGTTTAGTTATTTTATGTTCATATATTTTATAAGTTTCTAAGCAAGGTTCAACCTTTTATTACCGTTACTTACAATTGGAAATATGGTTATTCCTTATCACTGTTTAATACATTATAATCTTCAAATCATTCGCTGAATTACCATAAACACAGTCGTAAGTCACACGTTCTGAGTTGTTATCATAACAACGGTCGTATGAGAGCATTTCTCTTTAGCTCATTCGGCAGAGCGTCAGCTAGGTAATCAAGAAGTACTGGGTTCGATCCTTAGCGAAAGTATTGAACATACAATAAAAGACCTCTGTAACATACGGAGCAGGTACTTTTCCCAACTTATGTGTAGTTTGCAACAAGAAATATTCACAACATTTGTAATTTCTCACCACACAATAAAAACATGCAGAAAAAGTTGGCCAGTAAAAGGCGAGAATCTTCTGCATCCATAGATTGATGCAACCAACTACATGTATATACGGGCCATTTATTTAAACAGATCGTATTGAAAAATATAATCGAAAACTTTTCAAAACTTTTCGATTATATTTTTTCAATACGATATGTTTAAATACATAATATATTTACTAGGTCTTTTACCGACAATACGCTATACAGTACAATTATTACTATAGACCAGTGCTTAAACTGAAGTGATATGTTTGTTCGAATAACAATGTTAAATAAGCATACGCTGGAACAACTTAAGTCTCAATAAATTTGGTCTCCAAATCAAGTTGTAAATCGGCATGCTAAGCCATCCCGGTCACCAAAGACAAGCAATATCATTGATGTATGCTCTACTCTCATAGCCGTATCTCAGAGGAGGTTTACAATATTTGACTTAATATCTCATTGCTTACTATGTTTACTATTTTGTCATTGTTTGTTGACGATATGGCCCTGAGATTTTGTCTTGCGGTAGATTTTGTTCTTGCGTGGCGACGCTGGAATATGTCAGTGTTGTTTTTGCTGACATATAGACAATCATCATATATACATAACTAGCCACGTGCTGTTCTTGACCAGCGAGTCAACCGTCCTAATTATACAGAACTAGCCATGTGCTGTCCTTGACCAGCGAGTCAACCGTCCTAATTATACCTATCATCCAGCAAAATCGTTGTGACATTCAGCATCCAGTTTAAACACTTTGTTTTTTTCTTTTTCTTTTGTGAAACCACGTAAAAACAGCAGGTTTGGTATTATTTGACATGTTTATCTGATTGTTTCATTTTAGAATGTATTTGATATTACGTATTTGTGTCAGTACGGTTAAAAATTAGTGACCAGCGAAGCAGCTGCCATAGTTACATATAGTACCTACATAATCGTTGTGACTTTCAACTTTAATTTCAAAACATTCTTTCTAGATAATTAAGCTACATATTTCACTTTTTTGCCTCTGTGCAGAAATGGCAACGGAGTATGAAAAGGGTGTTGGTATTGTTTCGCATGCATATCTAAATGTTTCAATTATAAATTTGATTTGATAGTTCGTATATTTGTCAAATTTGGTATGTTTCAATTTATGTGGCTAGCGAAGCAGCCGTCTAAATTATGAGTCATCCCAATACCCCTTAATACAATTGTTGTGACATTCAACATCCGTTCCAAAACACTCTCCCTTTTGATGCTACAATTTACATTTTTCGCTTCACTGCAGTAATGACAATGCAGTGTGAAGATGAGGTTTAGTATTGTTTATCATGAAAATAATTTTGTGACATTTTTTGGGAAAAAAAATAATCACATTAACTATAACACATGACCTTATAAAATATACATGTAACTCACAACATAACATTTGTATGCACTTGCACATAACAGATCATGGAATCATGTATGTAATTGAAACTACTAATATAGGTGAGTGTAGTATTTTAAAATCATGTAGATGCATTTATGACCATGGCTGAAGGGCTTATAATCGGAAGCTTAAATTGTAGAGGGTTGTCTTCAGATCCAATAAAACGAAAGGATTTCTTTGAAAAATGTAGGAATACATATGACATTGTTTTCTTATAGATACACATTCAGATTAAAAGGTTGAAAATCAATGGAAAAATGAATGGGGATATGAAGCCTGGTTTAGTTCATATACGTCAAATAGTAGAGGAGTAGCAATCCTATTTAAAAACTCTTTTGGATTCAAATTTTTGTCAAAAAAAAGAGGATCAAAATGGAAATTTCTTAATTTTAAATATTCGTTTGATTTCATGTGATAAAAAGTTAACTCTAGTGGCAGTATATGGACCAAATAATACAGATGTTAACTTTTATCATCATCTGGAATTATGTGAGAATACATCTATCATCATAGGTGGTGACTGGAATGCACCACAAAACTATGTTAAGGATACGAAAAATTACATTAATAGAAACAATATAGTATATCAGGGTAAAATTATAGATATTATAGATGCTTTTGATCTCATAGATATATGGCGAGAGCAAAACCCAGATGTAAACTTCTTTACTTGGCATTGACCAAACAGGAAACAGGCAAGATTAGACTATTTTCTAGTGTCTTCAGATTTGGTTTCTACTGTTGTTAAGAGTGACATTGAGATAAGCTACAGGTCAGATCATTGTCCAATATCAATAGAACTTGAATTCATAAAACAA
>JAUMHH010203555.1:0-13201 GCA_032359455.1 Chlamys rubida
ATACCCTTAGTATCACAATATTTCCATTATCTCAATACCCTTAGTATCACAATATTCCCATTATCTCAATACCCTTAGTATCACAATATTTCCATTATCTCAATACCCTTAGTATCACAATATTCCCATTATCTCAATACCCTTATTATCACAATACCTTAATTATCTAAATTTCCTAATTATCTCAGAATCTTTTCTGTACGTTTCAATTTATCAATTTCTTGATTTTCTCGATACTTCGTTACATCAAAATTTCAATTGGGCTAATTTTCTTTCACAAATGCGACACTTTTAGAAGTCCATATTCATTCGTAATATGTGTTTTAAATAATACACTGGCTATTCAAAAATGAAAAACACTACTAATTTTATGTACAAATATGTATATCAATAGTTGATTATAGTCAATGTCAGTCAAATTGTCTTGATCAACTTACACTCAATGTTCATATTTTAAAAATCTCGGACAAATCCTGCGATCGTCCGTTTGGTGTAAATTACGTTCATATTAAGCCACGGCGTTTGACAATAACACTTTGATAGTCTCACAGTTGTTACCTTAATATTATGTATTAAACGTCTCAATCAATTGTGACTGTCTAAACATTTTTTTACATATATTTTTAAGAATCCTATTTTAATATTGGTGTATGTTTACCATTTATCTAATTTTTGTGAATATCTAGCAAAGTTTTAAAAAGTAAAGATAAACATTTTACTGTTTTAATCTGTTATCAAGATAACAAGGCTTTTGACATTTCGATTAAGTATTATGACACTACCACTTAGTGATTAAGTACTTGTGTCCGGATCCTGTCGTTGCGTTTTAACTTCGCATTTATAATCAAAACTTGTTAGTTGAAGCGCCCCGAATGATTATTCAGTACAAAGGTTAAGAACATTCAAAAGGCCTCGAAGGCCTGTGGTATGGCTACGTAATGACCATGTCACAGGTTTAATGAAGCGTTCATTAATTGACAAATTAAAAGTAATAACAAATAATCAACACGTGTAAAAATACCCCTCGCATGTCACTTAGCAGTAACAGGTCGTTAACTGTCACTCGTTTGTCAATTGACAGTAAAACGTCGTTAAAATATCCCTCCTTTGTCACTTAACAATAAAACGTAGTTTAAAGGCCCCTCGTTTGTCATTTAACAGTTCAAGTCGTTAAAATACACCCCCCCCCCATTTCCATTTGTCTCTTAACAGTAAAACGTTGTTAAAATACACCTCGTTTCTCAGTTATACACTATACAATTAAAACTCTCGATGAAATATTCCTCGTCGTCATTGTGCAATATTTACAGCAATAACATATAGTTCTTCTGTTTTCGAGTTGCGAACTCTTCTTGAATATAAAGTAATGTTTCCAAATACCGAAAACCAGCAAGTTCCAAATTTGCAATACATAGAAATAGAACATAGTTACATCGACTTGATTTGAAATGAGTTTGATTTGTTTTTCAGATTTCACCTTTGCTCCAGCTTATGATGGCTGTTGGAGGGCACGACCCTAACTTCCAGGGAGATTTGTGCGATGAGACGAAGGAATGCCTGACGTGTCGAGTATGTCGGGATACACTGAACGATCCTAGGATCCTAGAATGTGGCCATACATTTTGTTTAGTGTGCATCCAAACCGTTTACTTGGGGTACCCCGAGGGACTTAACTCAGCCCTTTGTCCATTGTGTAAAACACGGTTTTTCCCAAAAGGAAGAAATGCAGGAAATTTCCCGAAGAATTATGTGGCGATGGACTGTTTGGCGACGTTGAAAAAATATGACAACGAAGAAAGAGTGGACCCCGAACAGGAACACTGTGAAATGTGTGAAGATATGGAGGTCGTCCCGGCCACAAATTACTGTGTAGAATGTTCCAGGTATTTGTGTCGACAATGTGAGAGAAGACACCGTAGACTTCACGCTGCGCATGTCTCCATGGACCTAAACGATATCAGAGATACAAGAGTGTATGATTTACTTCGCAGTCACAAAGAGGACGAGGATTGTCCGGATCATCCGGGTTCCAAAATGACCCAGTTTTGCATTCCTTGTAAAACACCCGTATGTGAACAATGTTGTCAAACGCCTACACATCGACAACATCGCACGTCACCTGTCGGTTCAGCTGTAGAAAGTGTTCAACATGACCTTTCACGTTTGATAAGTGACGTTGAACAAGGCATCAAAGAACTAGAAACGTGTCGTGCCTATTGGACAAACATGCATGGGAAACTGGAGGATTCTCACCAGTCAATGCTGGAAAAGGCAAATGCGCGTGCGCAAGAACTCCATGATATGATCAACACTAAACAAGACCGTACAATAATTGAAATTGAATCTTATTACACGGCGAAGAATACTGACATTACAGGTCAACTGGATTATCTGGAGACTTACTTACGTAATAACAGAGATATGTTAGACAAAGCAAGGGCTGTTGAAACCGTGGGGACTGCCTGTCAGAAGTTAAAAGAGTTGACGTCTTTTAAGGAACAGCTCACACAAAACCGCAAACAGAAGATAACTTGGCCATCCACCTTCTATAAGCACAGTATACAGTTTTCCCCCTTCCGGTACAAGATGCTGACAGATAGACCAGGTATTGGTGTCGTTGTTGGCAAACATGATTACTTCCTCCTAAACCGCTATTGGACATTAAAGAAAATATCTTCTGATGATATCCTTACATCTCCTGTATGACGTCACATGGCAACTGTTGTCTTACTCGATGAATAACAATGACAGGCACTCCTATATTTCCATCGGCTTACATGTACGGATTCCTGTGGCACTGACAAAAAAACTCAACAATGCATTGAAATTATTTTTTTTCCGGCATACCTAAAGCTTTGCAAAATCATTTCTGAAAAGTTAACTATACCCTTTGGGATTTTTATGAAAAAATAAATTAACCAACAACGTTGTTTCTGACTGTAACATTCAGCGGGGCTTGATCAGGATTCAAACCATGGACCTCAGATTGTAATACTGATTCTTTAACTAACTGAGCTACCTGGTCAACGTAATTCTCCTGGCAAACTCGAGCTTCAGTTATATCGAAAAACCAAATTATGAGGAGGTATATATACGAAAACCACATAGAAGTACTCTAGTTTCTCCTACAGTGGAAATGTAATATTAAAATCCTTATCTAGGACCACCTTTTTATAAACATCCACCGAAGAGAGCCCGAGGGTATATTTCCAGAGATTCATGTACTATTTACAAAGTTGTCTAAATGAAGGAAGGAATCATTTCTCGATTACTTTAATTCCAGACGAAGAAAGTGAGTCACGTGACGTTTTTGAAACTGAAACGTCATAATTATCATGATGAAGACCACGTAACAATTCCCTGGGGACGTGATGTTACTTGGATTTTACTTAGTTTGATGGCAGGTGCCGTGTATGACGCTAACCCTCCGGACCACCTGATGTGTTTTCTGTTGCAATTGTTTTCATGTAAATCTTTCATTTTTTTCATATTTTACACTAGCTTTTCACTTTTGAGTTCCAAGTAAGCTTTGTTGACATTACGGTATTTTCCTGTCGCTTCCCCTGTTATAAGAGTTCCGATAAAGGGAAGTAAGTCTTTTTATGTTAATTGACTATTTACACTTCCCTTTTATATACCACCTGTAGTCATACATAAACATACACATCGATGTCTTAGTTGGATTTTTTTCAGGAGGTTTAAACAACAAAAGCTATCATGTAAATAACAAATTACGAAAAAAAGGATTCGTAATCTCTCGTGTTGCAATAAATAATCTATTTTCGATTAAGTTTGTTCAATTGACTTATATAAAAAAATGTATCTCTCGGAAATTTTTCTAAATTGTTGTATAAGAGTGAAATAGTGTAATGTTCAAAAATAAATTTGGTGCAATATATCGATGGGCTGCAATAATAAATACCTCCAATCCTTGTTATTTATTTCATCCAATAATCATATCCAAATATAGAGTAATATTTAGCCTTTCATCAAACGGCAATGTTTTTTTAATATAAATATCATCTCACAATCTGAAGGCGTTTTGAGCTTTAACTTAAACTTTATTATTATTAAATTTTATACATGAGGATTCAACTATAACTAGTCTGTTTTACAAAAAATACTTTGTCATTTTGATATATTTACCTCTACTTCCTCATATAATATTTATTTGTAACATAAGCATCATTTACACTTTATTTAGTACTACAATAAAACTCGGACATTGGGGATATATTCATAACCATGACAATATGCTACTGTTATATCTGTCTATTATACTACACCGCCATTATATATAAACCTAAGCTCCTCTAAATTATTAATTTATTAATTATATCTATTTTTAAGTGTAGATCACTAACGTGTCAAGGACCAAGTCTGCCAGAAAAGTAAATACTAGTGCTTGAGTTCATACAAATATGCTATTGTTATATTAGTTTATTTAACAATAATGCCATTGTGATATATACCTCAACTTCTCTAATATATGTGTACATCACTCATAAATTACTAAGTCTACAAGGAAAGTAAATACCAGGACCTGAGTTCATTATATATAAAACCATACCAATATGCTACTGTTATATTAACACAATGTTAATATGCTACTTCTATTAGCCATACCACTACGCTACTGTTATAAATTCATACCAATATGCTTCTGTACTAACACAACTTGTATATGCTGTTTCTATTAACCATACCAACATGCTACTATTATAAAACCATACCAATACGCTATTATTATAAAACCATACCAAAATGTTATTGTAAATCCATCATACCGATCTGTACCGATCTGCTACTGTTATACAACCATACAAATTAGTTGCTATTACAATAACATTAATATATTTAATAACAGTCATTTTGATAATTGTCCTACGATATTCACGTTTAACGTATGTGAACGTCATTTACAGTACAGTTAGTGTCTAGTCTACACACCAATTGAATACATTTCTCTTAGTTTATATATATAACCATGATAATATGCTACTTTTACTGTTGATTTTTCTAGTTATCGAGATTGTCATTGTTGTGTATAAATTCTATTTTTCTAGTGCTGTCAGACCTGCTCATGTGACCACCTTTATTAAGAGATCCACTGTGTTAAAAGACACATATTTTATACCGTCTTACATCAATGTCATTGTGAGCATAACATGTATTAAGATTCACGGCTCTTAATACAGATTGTACCGTATTACATTCACCCTTTCGTCACTTACAATTGTATTGGACTCGGTGACCGAGTCGCTGAACAATTAACGATCGTGACTATGATGTTATAGTATATACGACGTGTTTTAAAAACAAACATGTTCCCTTTTTTAATCTTATTCGAAGTTGCAAATAATATATAGATATGAGCATAAAATTAGAAACATGACGTATAGTTCTAGCACTGTTCACTGTTCATTGTTCCCCATTCCGTTACATTTTGGCGATATAGCGATCTCCCCTCATATAAATATAGAACTTTCTTGTAGCCTAGAATAGCAGGAATATAATCATTTTATCCTTAAATACTGTGTCTAAAGTTGGTAAATAAATGATAATATACCTACCTTGTGTAATGAGAGACGTTACAACGCATGCCACATGTGGTGAAGTAATCACTTACTTCGAAATTTTTCGAGATTTTACGAGATGCCTTAGGTTCCTTCTATTTTGTTTGTTAGTGCCTTTTATATATTCCCGTTATTTTGAAATCTGCTGAAGGCTCTTGCTGCTTTTAATATCAATTTTCAGATATTATATTTTCCTCATGGCTTGAAGAGTTGGCATATATCTTATTCGATGCAACATCTATGAAAGAAAAATATTGGATTATCTGCCCTTTTCCCCTTTTGTTTTTTTAAGGATCTGAATGTCAATCTTTCCTTTTTCATGATTTGTCGCAGTTTTGTTGCATTTATCTTAGGATTTTAGTCACAGTTGCATTTGCTTTTGACGTTAAGTACAGGCTGAATAGTGAGTTACTGTTGTCAAGGTAATGGACGGCTTACATATGTTCTATGTTTATTTTACATAATAACGTCCGAGGAAGATGTTCATTCATATATTGACATGTGTTTTATTCTGTACGACGAATGCGTAGCTATAAGGTTGTGTCAGGTTTTTGGTTGTGGGGAAAATCGGTGTGCCCGGAGAAAAACCACCGACCAGTAACTGGCGAGTGCCCAAAGTAGGTCTCGAGCCCGCGACCAGTGGTGGAGGGTTAGTGATCGTAGACGGTCAGGCGTCATTACTGCGCAACCAACGATGCTACGCCATTGTCTCCTGTGTAGAGTATATGGGTTCTGTCAACGTCTGTCATAAGAAGAAGATGTGTAGACACTGTTTCATATTTATGGGTATAGATTCTGAGGAAAAGGTTGTCGAAATGATCATGAAACACTGTCGGTCTAAGAACAGATTAAATTCAGATTTGAATGCTGTTTCACTTTTCATTACCAAAGCATAATCATTCAAGATGGCTTGCAAACATGAAATAACAAAATGTTGTAAAATGTGTATTATGTCATCAAACCATTGATTCTATATTGCATTTATTGCAGAAGTTTAGAGTAACATTTGTAGTTTAGTTTAAACAAATGTTTATTGTCGTAAATAAGGACAATTAGGATTGAGCACAAGTTTTACCAACTTAGTAACGCCCTCTCCTTAATGCATAATGTTGTATGATACATAATGGACAGCAGTGAATTAATTTTATCCGATCACATAGTAGAAACAGTGAGAGAAGGAAAGCAGGAAGAGGAAGGACAAAAGACATTTGTAGTTGCGAGTGTATGTCATTATCTCAGAACCTTTTACCGAAGTGCTCGTAAAAGGATCAGTATTCCGTCAATTAAGCCAAATACCGTGATGAAACGTGTACCCTTCCGGAACACCTGGTTCCACTTCCGCTTTTTTATTGTTCATTGACGCGAAGTCTTTTCTTATTCTACTGTGTAATTTTCGTATTATTATTTTTGTTAATGTATATTCACGTTATGTTTTATTTGTTAATTTCATGTAGAGATTATTAACTTAGATGTAAGACGAATGGTACATTAAATAGACCTTTACAAACCTTCTATTACTTTGACCCATAAGTTACTTCACAAACGTTTAGCACAACGGCCAATTTTTTTAATTTACTGATGTACCTTTATATGTACATTCATAAATGTACAACACCTTACA
Organism: Chlamys rubida; assembly: GCA_032359455.1. Lineage (NCBI taxonomy): Eukaryota > Metazoa > Mollusca > Bivalvia > Pectinida > Pectinidae > Chlamys > Chlamys rubida. The sequence continues at coordinate 7,198 of JAUMHH010203555.1, forward strand.
GATTAATGAGGTGCCAATTCAGTACTATAATTATATATACAATCTATGAAAAACACTACTGGAAAATACATTTAGTTAATTGTAATAGACATTGTGAAATGTACATATTTTAAAATGTATCATATAACATAATAAAAATATGAAAACTTTTGTGAAATAATACGTTACACTTTGTCGACGTAAGTTAATCATCGGATGTTTTTGGTATTAGTTAATTGTAATAGACATAGTGAAATGTACAATTTCACATGTTTGATGGATGATATTAAAGATGTTTAAATGTATCACATACCATAGTAAAGACATAAAAACTTTTGTGAAATAATACGTTATACTTTGTCGACGTTGTTTACGTTAATCATGAGATCATTTTTTACTAATAAAAGCCGTCATGACATGCATCAGTGAGAGTTATTATGTTATCATGAACTTCTGTTGTACTGTACTGTATACATGTTGTCTCTAAAAACGGAAAATGTAAATCACATAGCTGTGTCTACGTCCGTGAGTATCAATCGTGTACCATTGCAGACAAACCATTTACGAATTTCGTTGTAGTTTTTCATATATAAAGTTCACTCTCGTTCAAATTTCGGTTCTAATATAATTGTATTTGGACTGGGTCTAGTAGCTCGCGCTGACTTGGTAACTCGTTTGGTTAGAGAGACAGTATTGAAAGATCTAATTTATTCATAATATTATTTTCCCAAAATTTGTTATATGTAAACGAGTTCGCTCGGCACTTGCCTTTGATATCGTCATCTTGTCCTTTGAGTAAATAAGAGATGATAATTTAACTGTCGTCAACGCATACATTGTCACACCACGTATCAGTAAATTGTAAAAATAACCTTTATTTTTTGTTATGCAATCACCTAAATATCTATTCTCGATTAAACAGCTATGTGTGTCGTCCGTTCATCTGCAGAGGAAGAACCAACCCGAATATTTCTTTTACTTTTAGATTTATTGTTAGAACAAAATTGTAGCCGATGTTTAGAATAAAACCAGTATAACCAGAATTTATTATTTTCAAGGGGAGCTAAGTCTAATATTGTTTGTAGGTTGAAGGGACAGCACTCATGTTACCTTTGAGATCACCATAACATAATTTGTTTACATTTTTGTGAATGTTATCTTTGAGGTCATCCCAGTGTACTGTGTAACGTGTTCCACTCAATAGTATCTATTCCCAAATATGACGATAGGTTCTAAAGACTCGTGACCTGTTTCGCTATCTCTTCTGATACTAAGGACAAACTCGACGGAAAGTAGAATACCTAATAAACTACAGCGTACCACAATGCAATAATTCATACCTGTATAATATGTTTACACTAGAACAATGGTGCTGTAAACCTTAGTAGGTATAACTGTTTTCTGTTCAATGGACCTTTTGGCCTGTATCTGTTGCATGCGGCAATTCAATCCCATCAAATGTTTATGCATGCAGCTCCATAAACAAATTCCTTTTCTTTTCTTTTGATAATATGCATATGTTTTATATATCTTTTCGGTATCAAAATAAAAGGCTAGAATTAAAACCTATAGATCAAACTATTCAAAAAACAGGATTTAGTAGTTGTTTCCCCTACTTTGATTATTTATGTGATAATATCAAGTTGTTTATATGTTTGTGTATGTGTTTGTATGTGTTTATATGTTTGTGTATGTGTTTGTATGTGTTTATATGTGTGTGTATGTGTTTGTATGTGTTGGTGTGTGTTTGTATGTGTTTGTATGTGTTCTGATGTCTATGGCTATGTTTGTACCACGGTTTGTTACTGTGTTTGGAGAGGGCTTAAATAGTCTTATGATAATAAAATGTATTGAAATTGAAATAACTGTATACCGGGAAAAATCACCCACATTAAAAACATCGTGTTTCTCCTTCTACAATTCCTCTTTTCCCGTTTCAGTACTGTCCTTTTGGGGAAAATGATATCTATTGTAATCAATGACATATTCCATGAAGCCCGCTTTAACCCGTATAGGATTGACGCTTGCGCAAACGACTATATACAATAATTTGATTTTATGTCATAAGAGGCGATTAAAGTTTTCTGTTTAGGAGACATCGATGAATCCAAAATTGATCTGCTACACACGACAATTACAGCTGGCCAAGCGATAAAACAATTTAATTCAATATAATATTTGTTTTAAAAGCATAAACTCTTTCCAAAATATTCCAACGACACATTTAATAAGCAACTAAAATAGTTGAGCGGATTTAATCCTACTCTTGTGTGTGGTATGACTGTTGGTCGTACCAATATTATGTACATTGTATAGGTAAATCAGTATTTAGTGTGCACAAGTTAGATATCGACAATGATTAAACATTGCTTTAACCAAATTAAACATATATTAATGGGTTGAAAGAAAAGAGGATGCAAATCAATTGGCAAACATGCTGTTTATCTGAAACGAATTAGACAAGCTGTTACAACTACGTATTATGAAACGGAGACAAGTTTGAAGGGAATTTAATTTCCAAAGTCATCTTTTACAATTTTCAACTATATTATTCAAGGCGTGTTCATGACAACATACTTCAACTGAACAACAGAAATATTCTGATAAGATAGCAAAACGTGTTCCTGACATATAAATATCAAAGTGATTCCTCTTAAGAAATCAACGAGATAATTTCCTTTGTGTCAACAATCTCCGTTATGTTGTTAAATAGAAATAGATACTGGACTAATCTGAGGGACGATTCGAGTTGTTTTGCTGAAATGTTGTGCTCTGAGAGACAAACAATATTTCTCCGCACAATAAGTATTTTTCTATGCTTTATTGTAACACTACTTGGCCATTGTTCTGAGAAACAAGTTGCAATTTCTCTATACAGATTTTTCACACCATCTGGCCACTAAAATGGGGAACAAATTTGTCGATACAATATTAACATATTATTTGGCCGCCGTTATGAGGAACAAGTTGATATTCCTCTATAACACAATTTCATACTCTCCGGCCACTGTACTGAGGAACAAATTTATTTTTTCTCGGTACGACACTTTTTACCTGCTGACAATATCAGTTTAAATTAACCTCTCGTAAGAGTCAGTACAGTCTCATGATACGTAATGTGGAGCACTGGGTAGATACGTAGTGCACTTTCGACTTCCATATCAATGTTTTATCACTACAAATTATTTAGGCGACATCGACTGAATACTGCACATTTGATTGATTGAGCTGTGCTGCTGCAGGTAAGTTATTTAGAGTTTATTTTTATTCAAATATTTGTTTTTGGTTTTCAGGCGCCATTGAACACAAGAGATCCAAGAGGGATATTGGCGTCAACGATCAGTGTTATTTAACAAGGATGTAGCTCAGAAGATAAATTTCAATTTTGTTGTTATGATGTTGTTATTATAAGAATCTGTGTGTTTGAACAGCAGACATGAAAGGTTTAGAGTATGACATGTTTGTGATGGGAATGTGTAGTGTATCTGTACAGTGTATCGACAGAACGTTTAAAAGTAGACCACACCCATCCCATTAGTCGAACAAATTTACAAATTAACTTTTAAACCCTTCAATAGATTTTATTGAGGTTGGCTTCAATAAAGCTATGTAGATGATGACAAGATTGATAAGAAATCAACTAATCAAACGAGGAACTTAACAAGATATTGCCATTTAGACATGAACTGATCGCTACCATATCAAGGGACACAAACAGAAATGAAATAAAGAAAATTATTTTGGTGTCTGACCCATGAAACCAGACCTATGAGGACATACTATACCAAAATTTGAGACCAGACTAAGCAATAACACATTTAATAGTATAACGTTTGTGTACAATATACTCAAATTAGTACAAAGAGGAACCTTTGTTAATGTATGAAATTAAAAACAGATCTGTCCAGCACCTCTTGAAATGGTGAAAATTGGTATTTCTCTAAACATTACAGTCACACTGTCTAGCTACTATTCCGGGATGAAATTATCATTCTCTATATATATATGGCCAGGAATTAAAGTTTACACTTCATAACCACTGAAATAAGTCATATTCAAAAGCTCTGGTTCAATATCGACTTTTTGTCCGATTTGATATTAATCACATAACAGTATTTGTTATTAAAGATAGCTTTTTAGTTTCTTACGTATTTTGACCTACTGACAATATTAGATAAAGACCTTATCATTTTGTACATTTTAATAAGATATTACAGGAATCATACCATATATATATACATATATACCATGCAGGAAAACCCACCATTAAACACATATTTCACTTTCACCTAGCCTATTAGTGATTAAACACTTCAAACTATTCAGTATAGTATTAAAATATAGTGCTAGTAAACAGAGCTGCTCCAGGTAAGATCTTTCCTTTTTGATATAATACAGTTTTGTGATGTTTAGAGACACTGTTTATTAAGATAATTGTTATCACTTTGGCAGACGCCATTGAACTGAAGAGATCCCAGTAGTGATATTAACACGGATGTCACTCCAAAAATGAATTCTTTATTTCAATTCTGTTGTTTATGGTATTGTTTCAGGACGAATCTGTGTGTACAGTAGATATTAATGGTGTAGAGTAAAACAAATGTTTGTAAAAGTCTGTGTAATGTATCTGTACAGACACAGAGGTTCCAAACGATTGATGGATGGTTATCATGTTTATCGAACTCGAGTTGGTTAATCCTCAAATTATATAAAGACATCGTGTCTTTTACAAACTGAAAATTAACTAACGAGAGTTAGATAAACGTGATAACTAATCATCACGAATTTGGGGACCTGTTTCTCCCATAACGTTCGTGTTTTATCTGAAAACCCACATTTTCCTCTTTGAAAAAACATCATGTGTGTTTTCAATGGAAGAACAAATTGCCATGGAGCATGTATGACGTCACAATCGAAAATGACGTCGAAAAACATTGTTACGTGACGTAATAAATCATAGATTGACCAATAAAATCACGCGCGAGGTGTTACCCACTAGTTGCTAACCAAAATTGTTTACCAACTCCTTGCAGGTTTATCCAATTAGTCATGAGTGAGGATGAGGAAACCTTCAGTGGTTGTTGAAGAAAGAACGTTTAACACTGACCTCATTAGTCGAACAACAATTATAGGTTCATTTCCAAAGCAATTGATATTTTTTCTCTAAAGTTATCTTCAATTGAGCTACATAGGGTGATAGCCAGATTAATGAGAACTCGGCTGATCAAACGAGGAATTAAACAACATATTGACGTATTGACATAAATGATCGCTACTATATCAAGTGACATGAATGTCAGAAAATAAAGAAAATGAATGTTTGCGTCTGACCCATGATATAAGGTTATCTTCTATTATTACTGCAATATAAATGAGTTTGAGGAAGGAGATAAACATATATATCGAGAAGCTAGGATGCTGTAAGATTACAGGGTACGATTACGTCAGGATCTATCACTGTGTATATATATGTGCGCATTACGAAATGGGTAAAAGTTCAGTTTGATATGATTGTTTGTTTTAACTGATATACTCTGATGTAAAGTTCCCTATCCAGCAGCAAGCAAAACATTAGATAATTCGACATTATATACTAGAATTTGTTTTGCATTTTTTTGACGTTGAATAAGAAATGCAAGAAATTATTAATGTTTCCTTCGGTCGCGCTCTACATCGAGTTTGTTTGATAAGTGGATAAAAAAATGGCCTTATCTGGTTTTGGTTTATCTTGTCTGGTCTCATTAATCTGGTCTAAACTGTTGGTCTGTCTCATTGATCAAAAACCATTATATTATATGTCATTTTGATGGGTTTTTATCACTATCGATCAGCAAATAAAATTTACCGATATAGTGTTCAATTAATTCATTAATTAATCGATTCTATATTAATCTATATTAGAGCCGTTGTGTAAATCGTTTATATGGAAGAATTTTAATACCTCAGTAACAGCACCAGGCAACATTTATTGTTATAGCAAACCAACACTAATCACTCATGGTGCTGATTCACTCCCCCTCCCCGT
>JAUMHH010203566.1:0-13200 GCA_032359455.1 Chlamys rubida
TCTAATAGCAGATGGTAAGCTATTCCACAACGTAGCCGAAACCCTCCCAAAGCATCTGTTTCTGTAGGTCACAGTACGAGATTTTGGGACACATCAACATGTACACTTTGGACATCATTCCACAGCCCGCTAGCACATGGTATATTTACATGTCAGGTACATATGTAACCAGAGGCTATTGCTTGGTATGCCTTCCTCACGTGCACCCACGCATGCATTTCCATAGGGTTCTATATATTTTAACGAAACACTAGCTGAACAGAGTCAGTATACTGCATTTATTAAAACGATTTATTCGACAGCTCGTAACTCGCTCGATAGCGAATATGTAACGACGTTGAGCTTGCACAGGTGAGGTCGGTACGTACACAGAGCGCATCAGTCAGTTTATGTCTTTGTAATGGAAACTTTATTTCTGAAGTACGTGTGATTACACATTTCCCAGTAATGTCTCGATATCATGCGTTGACATATCATCGTCACGCACGTGTACTTGTGTTTACACGGTGTTACTATAATCCACACTACGGTAGTAAAATGCCCGATACGTAATACGGAAATAACGACAAGAAAAACACATGTATTATGAAGGGTGGTAGATCCTTAAACGTACTTTATAGTTATTTAATTTTTCGGGACTAATGTTGCGCAGTTGTCTCTTTCACAAATTGTTCGTGGGGATAAAAGCTTTTAAAATATTTTGTTCACGTGGGTACATTTGTATATGTGTGGTAGGATTTATCTTGCAAGTGTGTTATCAAAATAACGTAAAATACGATATTGAATTGTTATTTTATCTCTATTATCGGCTGTAAAAATGTAAACAGGTCCTGTATTGTGATCGTTGCGTATCCATGGCAATACTATTGGCTGGGTGTTTAATTAGCGCTGTATTGGATGACCGCGAATATAGTGAATTTAAATACAGTATGTGAAAAATACACAACTAAACACCAAATCTATGTTCAGGAAATAATAGTCACCATGATAATGGATCATAGTTATTTATAACATGATTTTGGTGTTGAGTTTTTTTTCAATTATTTTTTTTAACCAGACAAAGGAACCTCTTTTCGACTGGACGGACAACGACTTGAGGTACACCACAACGGCAGATGGGGCTCCGTATGTGATGACGGCTTTACTCCGGAGACAACTCGTATCATTTGTCACAGCATTTATGGGGAGTGGCCGTCGTATGTATACATATTCTTAGGTCTAAAGATAAGAGATTTCATTTATTAATAAGGTCTTAGCAACACACTGTTTTTGTTAAACCATTTTTCTTTAAAAACGCTACTAGTCCTGAACGACCCAACATATGTTGACTATATTTGGTGTGGGGCATCCCTAGGCATAGAGGGTAAACTTTGTATAAAAGGACGGTATGGTTCTCACAACCAAACAAATAACCATCCAACCCTGGCCGGTCTGTTCCCACCCGAGAGTTGGGTTCTGATAGGGAAATAAAGTCATAACCTGGAGACAGTTAGGGTTCCCAACCTCTAACCGAATACACAATTGTATGAAGAGGTGAGACAATTACGCTGGCTCTGAGGTCTGACCACTCCTTTGTACCTTCTCCCCGAGTTATATCATGAAATAATTGAGATACTCATCTTTTAACTATATATATACAAATGTCAGGCATTAACCGACTAGACAATCCGGATCACCCTATAGACATGAAAGCAACTGCTAATTAAGGAGAGAAGTTTATACAAACTTGCTACAGGGTTATATCCTGGGTTGGGCCTGGTACAACAGCACTTATTTACTGGCTCATAACATGGAAACAGTTGAAAATTCACCCCATACGAATATAAACAATTGCTTGGCATAAAGAGTATACTCATATACTTGGTGCCTTGACTACCTAAAGAGATTTTGTTCTTGAAAAGCTTATATTTCTTGTAATCCTTTGATAAACAGATATGGCATTCTGCAGGTCTTAAATTGATCATACCGAGAGGCCCATTAATCAGTTTTTGTGGTAAAACCTTTAATGACGATCAATGCCCGTTCCGGTCACAAGTTTTTGAAAAAAATATCAAAGCTTTATAATATCGGATATGTTTTACACCAACAATAATACAACAACCCCGAATTTGCCTTTTTATAATTTTAACCGATTGTTTTAGTCTTATTGCAAGACAAATTGCATTGAATACCACTAACTGAATACCGTGGTATGTTAATTGGTCTAACGCTTAACCTTATTACAGCTACCAAAGGTTTTATAACCAACAATCCAGCGGACAAAGCACTATCTCGCATTCATACCAAATATGGTTGGACCAGTTGCATTGTACGGATACTTTGTATTATGGAATCATGTGCAGCGCCAATCACTGGGGAAATAACGACTGTTCCCACGACGAAGACGTGTATATTGAATGTCAATTTTCGAACCATTACGGTAGGTGTTCTTTCACCTTTATTTGTTATCATGCAATGTCTCATAATCCTCTTTGACTGCACATATTTTCCTGGACTATGTTTGTGTGGTCTGTATTATCATATGTCATCTTCTGCTGTAGGTGTTAAACCCATTAAACTTTAGATTTTTATATGTGGTCTTTAATGTTTAATGTTAATGTTTAAGTTGTTTGTCATTTATATATGTGGCCATTATTAGCATAGGTTATCTCCCTTTTTATGAGTTTACTGTTTTCTTATTATTCTATGTCTGTCTATAATTATACTTGATTATCTCCCTTTGAATGTGTTTATATTTTTTGTTTGCATATGCGTTTTCTTTGTATTCTATTGGGTAATGTCATGTTCTCTTTTTGCATGTATCATTGGCGATATCATATAAGATAATTTACATGAGTTATATCCCTTTGTGTTTTAAATCCTCATCTTTTGTATGTGTTATCTCCCTTTGTATTTTCGTGAGTTGCCTATGTACATAGCGTTGTTATGAGAGTAACTTTCCACTGATATGCTATCGTTTGTACATATTGTACTTTTTGCGCCTTTTTAATGTTACTATCTCCCTTTGTGATGGAAGTCTTGGTTGTAGGTATAGCATCTATCACTAGTAGTAGTATTCTCCATAGTACTTTTATATTCTCATCTGAGTTAAGTTACCATTTTTACTAGTTCTTAACCTTTTTATTTGATTCTAAAAATTGATTGGACTTCGTAACTGATATTTATATACAATGGCACCCTTTTTGCTTTTATTAAGTTTTAATTTTGTTCTTCGTTCGCAGATGTTGATCATTACGATTTGAGGATATTATTCTCGTTATATATATACAATGTAAATATATTGCTCTCCGTTTTAGAACTTACTCGCTTCCCAATTCCTTGTAATAGGTATCATTTTTGTAGATATTATCTTTTGATGTTGATATTTTCCCAATTTGCATACATTGTACAAGCATAGGTATTATTGCCGTTGTAGATCATCTTCACCCTATTTCGTGACATTACGCCTTGTGTTTTTTATCTAATTTGACGTTGCGTCCGTGAATTTATCGTTGTCCTCATTTTCTATTTACTTAGTTTTTACTGAATTGTTTCATTCTTGTTATCATTTCGTTCCTCTAAACATTTACCAGTTTTTCATACGTTTTCTTCTGTTTTCGATCGTGCCATTCTTTTACTAACCAGCATTTCTCCCACTTTACTTACCAGAATATACCACCGAGTACAATACAGGTACGTATTTGAAATTATCCTATGATGTCTTCGCATAGAATTGTAAAGAAAAGTTCAGTTTCTACAGTCACACTCATATAACTCAATTCCTGTTGTCTAGAGTTCACCATTTAGTCTTGCCTCCTCGGGCAAAGGTAATTATGACGTCATTACATTTAGATTGCATTACATGTCAATTACAACTGAAGCATGTACAATATTTTTGAACAGACCACTTTTCTCTTATTAGATGCTTAAACATGCATGTACATGTATACATTTATCTTAAATATTGTTTAATTTCATTCTCAGCAACAGCTATGAATTCTGCGGCACCGCACTACTCCTCGTGTAAGTATCAAACCAGAACATTCAGAATCGATTCGTGAGTGACTTTTCTGTTCCTTTAGGAGAACTATGATTAACCTTGTGTTGTACTAGGGGAAACGTGATTGGTTGATTTCATGGAGAAATGTGAAAGACTTATTGTTATAAAAGGAGTATCCTGATTGGTTTATTGTTATAAGAGGGACATTTTGACTGGCTCAAATTTTGATAAAAGGAGTATCCTGATTGGCTTACTATAAAAGAGGTAAATAGTTAAATAGACGTAAGATAAGTGTTTTTATTAAGGATAACTTAACCTCTTGCAAATATGATACATTCATACAATATAGGGTTTTGTTCACGTTTTCGTCGTGATATCTTAGTGTTTTGTTATACGAGTGATTTAGTCGCGGTAAATTATAATGACACTAGGGCCTCCTGTTCAATAAGAAAGTGTCCAATTTACGTCAATAACCAAGAATTTAAACAAAAATATTCATTAATCCTTTAACAATTTTGATATTGAAGTTCCTGTATGTCTGTTCGGGTTATGCGTCCTGTATTTCTTAAATGATTTCGCGTTATACGAAACGGCAGTAGACGTGTCAAAATGATGCAGATTCCATTCAGCTCATGATCTAACGATTTGCATGCGCAAATTTGATAGGGAGGGTTACAGAACAAATGGTAACATATTCACCTAACGTTTAAACATTTGAGAATTGTTTGCAAAACATTTGTTTCAGATATGTACGTCAGTTCCATAACAGTCGGGTGTGATCCCGGGGCTTGGAATATCATGATATATCTGCCTGATCTTTACAAACGCCATAGTGACTTTGATCCGTCCGATATTTATCTTGGTCGGCCTGGTTGCCAGGGTTACCGATACGGTAACTACCTAAGAATTGATCAACAGTACAGCAACTGTGACACACACCACTTTGTAAGTATAATAACAAGGAAAACCTCCATAACATGACCATTACTTACGGACAGCACGATAGCATTGCCAGAATTATAGACAATGTGCCAGGGGCCTTAATAGCTCACCCTAAATATTATTTTCAATTCAAAACCTGTTAAATATCGTACACTTTTAACAAAAAAGTAAATCGCAGGGATGGGGCCAGTACATCATAACCCTAACCTTTCAATTTGCAAAAGAAGTTGCCTCAGGTTTTGATATGTATGACCCTTGTAGTATTAACACTAGATCAAATATCACTTTAATTTCGTTCTCCATCAAAAACGCTTTAAGCAAAATATCATGACTCTAAGCCTTTTGATTCCTCAGAACATGTTTGACGTTTTTGCCATAATTAACCCATGTGACATAGAAAGTAATTATAGGTCATGTTTATTGTTTTCAACTTTGACAAATTCGATGGGATCCTCGGAAGCCGTTTGAAGGTTTTGACATAATTGAACCACGTGCCAATTAAATTAAGTCATTCTTCAACCTTTGTCAAGATTCATCATAGAAAGCTACTAGTTGTCGGGGAAAAGATAGAGGATATCAAACAGTGTCTTCAGCACGAGTGAAAAATATCAAATATCAGCCACAAGAGTGAAATATATTTGGTATTAAATGACACTGTTAGATATTTTGTTTATTACATTTTTTGAAGAATACCTACCCCGGTACAGGAAGCGACACATCAAGCTGACAATACTTGATCTGGATCCTTTTACCAATACCTTGTCTAGCCATCCCTACACGACAAAATATAGTCCTCTCTGCAAACATTTTAGAAATGTTATAAAGGTTTTCTTTGTTTTCGCAACTATATGACCGACTTATAACTAAGAGACGTACATTTCAGATGACCCCCTACACAGCGGAATACACCAATACACTTGTGTATGCGTACAGAGACGCCAACTACAAATTTATCATCAGAGACTACCGCTTCAGGATTGACGTCCACTGCGACATGGCCACGCACGAGACAGTATCACAACACTTCATACAGACGCACAACCGGGTGCGCACGCGCAGTAGTAACCCTCAGATTACCGATACCGGCCATTATAACATCCGTATGGCATTCTACAGGTAAGAGTGACGGACAACATCACAGCATCAAGGCTGTATAGTTTCTTACACATAAAGCTCTGATATTCCTAAGTTATCTCCCTGACACGATGTCCAATAATCTGTATTACGAAACTATATGTCCGATGGCACAAAACATAAGAAAAATAATTATCATAAATAAATAAATCGATTTGACAATTAGCTACGGTCTCCGCAGTAAGCAACCGAATGAAGAACTAGTAGTTAGCACCTGATAAGACAGCTCCTTCAAATTCCACAAAATTGTATTGATTAATGTATTATTTAATGTATATATTATTTGTATTGATTGTATCAATTGTATATCTACATATATGTACCGTAAAGCGCTTTAGAGTGGCTTATTCTAGATAGATAGGGCGCTACATCAAACGTTGTATATTTATTTATCTATTAACTGTTTCTCATCAAGGTTTATATCTGCTGTTACAAGATAACAAATACTGAATTCAATGTATTTAACGTGTTGACAGGGACTCGGGCTATCTACAGCAGATGTACGGTAATCCTCTGACGGTCCACATCAGGGAGGACGTGTACGTCAGTGTGACCACGCCCCTCTCAGATTATGACGTCAAGATGAACGTCGAGTCGTGTTACACGCTCCCCTCCCCGGGGGCCGGGGACAGGCTCAAACTGTACCTGATCAAAAACGGGTAGGTAATTTTGGTTCATTTTAAATCCATAGTCAATTGTTAGTTATCATTGCATCCGCGATCTGATCGGCTGAACGAATTTTTTCTCATCTCTACGTACGCAAGATGTCATATACTTGAGTAAGACACTTTGCACGCTTTCTGTGACATCACAATAAAACAATCAAATGACGTCATCGTTCTGCAGTCTGCTTTTGTTACTGAAATCTGCTGTGAAGTTTTTTTAAACACTTAATATTTAAATACACAATAAGGTCTAATCACATTTCCGATTTTTTCACAAATAGGTACTTTGTTAAAGTATACGTCATCCAGCCAATCTACTGAATGTATTATTGTTTTTGCTATACCAACGTCGATTTCTAAGAAAATCGCGGTTAAAATACATTTTTTGTTAAGAATCCACATATTATTAGCAAAATCTTTGAGCTGGAAATTTACTTACAGACATGAAAGAAAAAAGTTTAAAAAAAATACACTTTCGAGAAATTTATAAAGTAATAAAATGGATTAAACAACAAAACAAATCATAAACATTGTTCTGAGTGTAAAAGAAACGGATTCGAACCCCGGACCTTCGTTCACAAAACAGTCGCTTCAATCAACTGGGCTACCTGATCGGTAGAAAACAACATAAGTATCTTTAGACATGTGCATCTTTACATCAAATCCAGCAAAAGGTTTTGATAGTTATAATTACTTTTCTATTTTTATTTATGTGTAAGTTGTTATATGTGTTTATGAAATTGTATTTCATTATTTTGCCTGATTTATTTGTTACATTGATTCTGTTCATTTTGAAATTACTCTACCAGTGATGCATGTCATGAAATTTGTATAATTTATAATTTATTCAAATGCCGATCGATTTCTCAGTTTACACTTTCACTTTTCTAGGTAACACCCCTCCCCTCCATCACTCCCCTCCCCTCCCAACCCACCACCCACCTTTCCTTCCTCAACCTATCTTTTCCCCTTTCCCCAAAAACATATACAGTATGTATTGAGGAGAGGACTCTATTAAGTTGTATTAACTTGTTGTCCGATCCATTTGTATATTTGTACAATAAAATATGTTTAAACTAACCTGATCTGCGTCAGAGGCTTTACCGAGCTGCTTCACTTCCGTTATACCTAGATCGAGTTTAAGGGGGGGTTACTCTATACCTGACATACTTCCGTGACAGTTTGTAGTGGTTTGCATTCATGTGGAAGGTGATGATCAATGTGGAACTCTCTTTAAAAGAAGATGCATATTACATTAAGGGAGCTTAACGCTTTAAAGTAAAATAGATTTCAGTATATTTTTTATTATTGGAACTAATAATATCTGAAATAACAATATATTGAAAATGTTAACAATGTACGAATTAAAAATACTGACTTCCTTTTAAATATGTCCCTTTAATAGATGTACCAGTGACGTCAACACCCGTATCATCTACCGGTCCTCTCACGAGACTAGGTTCGTCTTCCGCGACTTTGAGTACTCCGTCGATCAGGATAACCTGTACTTGTTCTGCACGGCAACATTTTGTAACGTGACTGACTATTCGTCCGCCTGTGACCAATCGTGTCACAGGATCAAAAGAGAGACTGTCCAATCAGCGTCCGAGGCTCATGTTAAACGAGCGGAGACCTCCGATGTTCTGAGGTTGTCTAAAGGTAAGTATTTAAACTAGGCTTTGTCTGTTTCAATTACATAAATGACAATCATGGTCGAAATTTTTTATTCAAAATGAAATTTAGTTAAATCCTTTATCCTAAAATCATAAATTCACGATATACTAGGTTGTGGGATCTACAAGAACGGCATCAAAGGTTAAATTTTAGCCACACAATTAGACGCCTTCAAAATTACCGATTTTGTATAATACTTAAGGAATTACCAAGATTTTGTTTTGGTATATACCGTATCTTTATTATTTAATTTTAAAAAAGTAGACAAACACGTTGTAAATGCACAGTTAAAGGGGTTTTTTTTCCGTAAACTAAACAATTGCGCTAAAAAAAAGCTGCGTTGTAAAAAGTAGTTCCGTCATCAGTTGTTTTTCTTTTTAGGTATATACGATATATACCAAAAAAATATTATGGGGGAGATGGGCAAAATTAAATTATATAACTATATATGAATGGAATCCAGATGTTTACTTTTACGGTATCTGAACATGACCCGGATGCTGTGTTGTCTCAGGTTGACCGTAATGTAATGCAAAGGAAGTGGCAGTAAGAAGTTACTTAGAATCATACTGCCATAAATATTATTAATAATTTGACATTTCTTTTCGAATTTTAACAATTAATTTTGTTTATAACATATATCAGATATTAGACTCCGATATGTTAAAATATAATAAGATGCTCCCGGTACTGGACAAGAAGCCAATTGGAACACAAACGGCACATTTATAGAATGAAGAAATATCAATTACCTCCCTTGGTTGTACATATTTAACTTTTATCAGGTTTTATCTGACTTGACGGTGTTTAATTTTTTCAGTGCGCTCGAGACGTGACGTAGGAAACCTAGAGGATACGGAAACATCCGGTCATACGCAGTACATAAGTGTAGACGACCATCTATTTATAGCCGTAATCGTTAGCGCCGTAGGCGTTTCAATGATTGCTATGTTTGTAGCTATTCGACGTTACCGGAAACCGAGGTCAAAACCCATCGACACCATCTAAATTCTCTAACCGGAACCGGATGTTGATTAAACAATATTACCCACGAAATGATTACCAAAGGCGGTGACTTCCATTAGGGACATCACAAAATGTGTTTTGATGGAAGAAATCCTAAAACTATAGATACATCAATTCACGAAAATAATTAAAGCCCTTTTTTGCTATTTTCGAATTCATAGACATTAAATTATAAAAGTATACCTTATGAAAGCTATGCATATCTATAAATAGTGTGTCAACAAAACACAGAAATAGTATTTACATTTGTCTTTATAATTGACAAAAATTGTATTTGTACATTGATTTTTAAGGATCATTGTACCACTACCCAAAATTAGAACCTTTTTGTCGACTTTAGTTTCGATACATTATTTCTGACACGACAATCACACCTCGCGGGTCTTTTATGAAATAATAATAAAAATAAAATGAAAAAATAAATTCAATAGCACTGTTATGAAAGTAAACATCATTAACTGGGGTAGACCGGATGACCCCTGGACGTCATGCTGTTGTACTATCACTCTAACCGACTGACCCTTATGTGCAAGTTTTATCGAAAACAAAATTAAGGGGCGGTAACTGCACATACGACAGCTACATTACACTGGATCAGGGATCCTTAATAACTAAGACTTTATGCTACTAATAACACATGTAATAGGTGATTTGTAATTAACGTCATATGCTACCTGACAATATATACATGTAATTCGCGATATATTTATCTCCCATCCTTTATTTCTCTAAAGATACTTGTCAAAACAAGTCAGCGTGCGCTTTCATACGTTGTATCAGGTTGTATCAGCCTTCATAAATGTCAAATTTTCAAAAAATGTTTTTCAGTACACAGACGGTTAACTGTTTTTGCGTGTACATTAACCATCCCATCATGTGTTGCCTGGATCAAAATGGTAACAAAAGTTAACTCCATGTGAACGTGAAATAATCTCTCAGGAATTTGGTAAAATGACCACATAACAAACGGAAAAAAACTAGAAAGATGTTAATTTGAATTATTTTAATTGCATGGAATAAGATTAACAAACTATATGATATATTTTATATTCGAAAGAAATATTACAGTGGAGTTGACTATATACGTGAACTAAAAGCTGTAATTCAGTTCAATATACTTTGTTTTACTGGTAAATCTTGCAAACAGTTCGGCATCGAACATATGTTGTATACCGCAACAATTTCAGTTAAAATTATTCTAATTCAGTCATTTGTTTACAAAATTAAAAGACTTGACAAATACAGGCTCTACGTTACGAAGATAACCGATTGTTGTTTTCATTATAATTTTTCAAATAATAAAATGTAATTGGAACGATTGCTTTTTCGTTGTTATTTGAGTACTCCTTGTAATAGATTTATACATCGCTCCTAAATATTTTATCATTAATCAAATGCTGAGCGACGTTTGTAGTCTACCAAAGTGGCCCCAGTCCTTATAAACTGGTTGCCTGGTTACAGCTGCACCTCCCTAGCGATGGTAACTAGGGACGCCCAGACCTCTTCCCCACTGGGTACAATCTGGTCCTCGCCTACAATAAACCCGGACTGGTTCCAGGCCGCCTCGGCAGGACGAAGTTCGTAAGTGTACGAGTACTTTACACCGGCCTTCAACTTGGCCCAGTCATAAGTCCCGCCAGAGGCCGCGTCTAAAACACGTGAACCGGAAATTATATATATGACAATCTCCCGTGACATGCATGTATCTCATTTAAAAAAAGCATTTCAAAATTAGAAACATGTAAAAAAAATCTGTTGTTAACTTCCTTATACTTATTAAAGACGTACTGTACTGCGGTTATGTTGCGGTGAATTTCTATTTTGACTATATTGGCTATGATAAAGCAAACTCCAACATCAACGTCGCCATTTAATGCCGGACATGCTGGACAAAATTGCTACAGTTTGACTGCGAAGAATGAAGAACTGTACAGTATATGACAGGTACACATGTGAGAAAGAAACAACGAAAATGCTTACATGTATGTCTCGAGTTTGAAGGGAAACAACTTTCTAAGTCAAACTGACATTGTGATATCAATTTCGCTTTACACATACTTTTGTTGAGAACGATCATTTTGTAATATACAGTTAGAGTTATCGTCCTTTTGAATCGATTTCGGCCTATATACTTACACAGGATATCCGGTGGTGTTCCAACTCTAAATGTCTTTCCGTGGACCTCCCTCAAGGCAGACATGCTGACATCCGCAATTCGCAACTGCAACCGTAAATTCAAATACATTTCTCGTTGGCTTCGAATCACTTGATATAGACAACATTAAGAATGATCCACATACTTTTATAACAATCCGAAAATTACCTTTCAGTAAGTCATTTATGATACATCCAATAGGTACGATATGGAGACTATAATATAATGTTATGCCGCAACTAAAATTATTTCCTAATAATAATGTGTGCCGAAGGCGGTAACTTGGCTGTTTTTTCGGATAATTGACAAATGGATCTCTGGATAACACGAGTTCATTATTGAAGAAACTTGCGGTTATATGGAATCTGAGTTAAAAGAACTTCGTGTAAGACCAACTCTTGATTATAACTCCGGTTTATAGGCATCATGAACAACTCGTTATGTTGTCATTGTGTGTGGCAAATACTCTTCTTTACCCTTTTATGATGATGTCCTTTATGAGAGAACATCATCATAGAGATCCTTCCACTGCTATTTTCAGTGTACAATTATCATGGTGCGCTATCGCGAACCATTCAGTTTGTCAGCGACACATGTGGCAGTTATACCTGTGTGTCTGCCACATCTCTGCAGTTTATTGCTTAAATAGGAACTTGTTATTTGTGGCTTGAGGTTTGTCGAAAATTTGTATAGAAGGATTTTTTTCCTGGGATCTCCTGATAAAACAGCCATAGCTTATATGGATAGGGGTATATCCATTCGTACTTACCATCTCCGGGTAGTCGGAAGGTTTGGAGGCGGTGTAGCCATACGGTGTAAGCATGAGTTGAGAATAGGCGTGAAACGACAGGAAAACAACGGCTCGATCACGCACGCTCCAAATAGACTTCCGGATGTTATCAGTTTCGGGTTCCGAGAAAGCTTGAGTACCCGGATATGTGTCTGCGCATGGGTCCCTGCTTGTTCCAGCTCCTGTTGATAACGTTTAATAATAAGAAACTAATCAAAATAAGAATTCCGTCCATTCGACATTCAGTTAATTTAAATGTATTTTCTTGTTTTCTTTTTTAACTAAATTGACACACGTATGACGACGTATTACCACACTTCCAAACATTAAATAAGAAAAAAATCTTATCGATGAATATAATTATATGAATACTCTATTTGAAGTTTACACTTAAGTAATATAAGAATATATGCCACACGTTTCCATATTTTCCAAACCCATTCTACAAAATCTATATATCTGTCTCTCTCAGGTATATGTGTTTGTTGTAAATTAAGTTATGTATTATTAGAAATTGCATTATATTTATATTTTGTAAAGCATTATGGAAAGGGCGTTTATAACTTGCAATAACTTGTGCCCAATCCTTTTGAAATTATATTGCAAAAAAATATGTTTAAACTAAATCTATATATATGATATGTAATGTATGCATAGTTATAAAAAAAGTCCACGTGACCACAGCATGAAGAGCCCAAAGATTGGCGAAAGTACTAGCGGGATAGAGTCTTCAGTATTTGATTCTATTAATACATATGTATATATGGGGCAAAGAAGTAATTCCAACAGTGTGGACAAGTTAAGGTTGTCAAATTTTCGGAGCGATCCGCTCCTT
>JAUMHH010203599.1:0-13200 GCA_032359455.1 Chlamys rubida
TCTACAAAATGTCCACATGAACATAAGGGATTGTCAACAAGATTTCTTTCAAAAAGATGGCGTTTTAAAGAACTGCATCCGAGACGTAGTCTAGTATGATATTTGATATTGTCTCGATCCTACATAATAATATTCAGGGGGCGTCCCCTAGAGTTTTGGTCGAGATAATCTTTGAATTTGGCCAACGAAGGATTAAAACGAATTTCCTCCGGAATATTATTCCTGTTGATGAGCTGAATATTTTAATGACATATACAGTACCATGGCGACTAATCCCTCATTAAGGCGTCCGGATCCTTAAAACTCCACTGTCAAATCTGACTGATTTTGGAAATATGTATATAAATTAGCGAAAAAGAAACCAAATTAGGTTTGACATTGGAAAAATGGACAACCCTGATAGTAATTATCTTTGCAAAATCAGTTTTCCATGGGGATATGGGTGGTTCTAAAACATATAAACCATGGTCTTAATACACACAATAATAAAATCGAATTCTAAACACTAACAGACAAAAGGTACTGAGGAGCGATAGCAGAAATGGAATAACATCAGGGACTCTTTAAAAATCGCGGAAGTGACACCAGGCCCTCCTGAGAATATGCATGTTTACCAATATGTGGTATATTTCTTGATGTCTTTGGTAAAATGTTAGACAGATACTGTTATCCCGAAGGTACCAGGTTTGAAATCACCCTGGTAGAAAACCCTGGCTAAGTGGGATATTAGTCGACAGCAAGGACGCATTTAACCACGATGTCCTGGTACGGATAATAAACTCTAGTGAGTCAAGTTTGACAACTAAATAAACAGAGGTGGCTGGTAGGTTACGAGCTATATCTATCTTTGGTGAGTAACGCCTCCTCGTCTGTGGAAGCAGACTTTGAAGTCGCTGGGACAGTAGGTGATATTTAGGGCTCCACGTACTGGTTCCTTGTCGTCAGCTGGACGACTCACTGTGTAAGCCTGGACCAGTGACGTCAGGAACAGCATCAGGTTCGCCCGGGCTATCTGCTCACCCACACACAACCGTTTTCCTATAAAAGTTCATTCGGAAAAATAAGTTATTATGACATTACATTTGTAAATGATCAAGTAAAACTCGTCTAGAGAAAAAAATATGTGATTTATCTTAGGTAAAAAGATTGGACCGCATCAAAACGACATCAACATTTGTTAAACAATTAAAGACAGTGGCAACAATTAGTACTTCCCAAAGAAGAACAAAGCACTTACCAAAGAAGAACAAAACACTTACCAAAGAAGAACAAAACACTTACCAAAGAAGAACGGAATAAATGTATCCGGTTTGAAAACTTTCCCTTCTGCGTCAATAAAGCGTTCTGGTTTGAATTCATACGGACTTTCGAAATTGTCTGGGTCCTTGAGTACAGAGTCAATGTTCGGTATAATGGTTGTTCCTTTGGGTATAAAATACCCATCAAGATATGTGTCACAATTAACTGAATGAAGAAGTCCGACAGGCGCAACATCGGAATGTCTGAGAAGTTCCATAACGAACGCCTCCACATATGGCATTGCCTGTTTATCAGCCATAGAAGGAAGAGTGCCCGCTGGAAGAGCCTGGTCTACCTCCTGCTGTAGACGTGACTGGACATCCGGGTACTGGGTGAGATAAACCAGGGCCCAACGTAGCGTACTTACGGTGGTCTCCAAACCCGCGGCGAACATGTCGGACACCGTCTGGATCACCTGGTCTTCTGTAACAACCAAACGCATCGAAAGATTGTTTTGTATAAGTACCATCTTCCTGAATATAATTGGAATGCATTCTTTTTGTAACAAATTCTCATCCGTGATTGTTCAGTTTTTAGACTAATAGTAAACGCGAAGACAACACCACAAGCTAGAAATATCACTGAAGACATCTAGAAAGTACTTATACGAGAAGTCATAAGGATGAAAGCGCAACAGGAGTGTGGCAGGACGTCAATTTGATACTCGGATCGAAGCCACGAGCGTGTAGCGTGAAGTGATATAATAGAAGGTCTGAGGTGTAGCAGGAAGTACTAAATAGCACATATTCATTTTTGATGCCAAAATTGTTTGGAGGTTGAATCTATGGATTGCTCGAAGTTATACGCCTTGTTTGAAATATAGACTGTATTTCTATGAGAGGGCTATACGCAAACCTCGTACATCGTAATAGGTTGCTCTCGATATACCACATACTACATATATTCTGTGTACTGTTATACTGTACTGTCGTATGTTACGATTTGTTTTATTTGATACTGGGGTAAGTTCGTCTTCCAAATATATAACTGCCACACCAGTCCAATATACTAGAGTAAATGTTTCCGCTGTATTTCAGCCAATACTTACCGTCACTGGTTCTGAGGTACGCTTCCATCAGATCACGTGGTTCCCCTTCACCCAAACTCTGTTGCAGCTTCTCATCAATCTTTCCCTTCACGAAAGACGTAGTTTTCTGGTGCAGATCCTCCACTCTGGCATGGTTGAACAAATCTACAGGGAGGTATCGGAGAATAGGAACGAAGTCCAGGATGACTGCCTTCGCGGTTAAATGAACTACCTCAGTGTGCTGCTCTACATAGCTTTTGAATTTAACTGTATCGGTATCAAATATGTTGCCAATCATGACCTCGCCTACTACACTCGAAATAACATCAATTAGAAGTTGTTTTGGGTCCACAGCACAACCATCTAGAGTAGAAATGTTGTCATGGAAACGATGGATTTGTTTATGGATAATCGTTTCCAAAATTGTTGTTCTTGCGCAGAAGTATCTGAAATTTTTAAGTACTATTTGTCTTTGTTTCTTCCATCTTGGGCCATTAACAAGTATTATACCTGAAAAAAACCCAACGATATTTGAATAAATATATATTGGTATAGGTATAACATAGAAACAAAGTTACAGTATAAACATGGATGCTAATAATATATATCGGACACTGTAGAATTACGATAGCTAGTTCATATCTGAAACCTTGGGTTAAACATTCACTAGTGTAAATGATACATTTATGTTGTATGGTTCGCACCTATCAGTCATCAGCAAGCTATGTAATAGTACAACAGTCCATAAAAAACCAGGAAGACTTAATGATTGAAAATGGCCGTTTTTATTAAAACGACATAACATACAAATACATGTTACAATACATGTATGGAACACCCTCCTGAGAAAGTGTACCCTAGACTGCATTTCATAATCAAATGCAATGCCATTCTCCTAATGACTATAGTAGGTGAGGGGACAAAAAACGCCCAAACCTTTAATAACTGTTAAACATACCACGAGTATTATGACATCATATAAAATAGATGTGTAAGGGGACGGTGGCTGAATAAAATGTATTTTAATGATCTTCTGATCTTTCTTTCTACTTTGTTTATGTTTTCTGCTTCGACACTAACACAGTCATCCTAAACTTACCATCTACATAGTAAATAAAAAAGATGAATTGTTGAGTATAGTCTCTTTCAGATTTTGCGAATTTAATATTTTATCCAAATGTATTGCTTAATTCATTTCCAAACGGGTTTTTTTCAGTATAAGAAGAGTAAAGCTTCAGTATTTGCAGGATATTTCTTGAACATTTATTTAGTATTTTTTAACGTTTATGATCAATTGAACCACGTTGAGATCACAAGGTCCTGCTGGTTTCTAATCCCGTCCACTGCACACACACGTGCACCGGAGCACGCACGTCTCGTTACTTGGGTGTGTCGTTTTGCTTTGATCTTTCATTTATTGCCACTGCCATACGTACCGACTCGAACAGTCCTGTTTATCAAGGTTTAAATTTCAATCACTAGAAGTGGCACGCTAATAACTTTAAAATGAAGTTATCAGCTGATACAATCAAATATTGCCTGACAGTTTGTTGGCATGCATTTCAAATAATTCAATTTATCATATATCAAATATCCGCATCAGAAATAACAACATGCAAAAATAGAGCTGAATTTAGTTTGAGTTCATAGCGTGAATGTTTCACTGCTGTGCTAAAACATAGCCACGCTTTAGCATCTACTTGGCGCTTTCCTGACTCCCTAGGCACCGCTGGTAGTCCTGTTGTTAGTATATGATATAACCGGGCCTGGTGTAGCGCGTCAATGTCTATTTATAATATTTCAGCATTATGACATTAATTCATAATTTGTGTGGATGCCTTCCTCATGACGCTGGTATGAGTACACACTGCGCGGTGTGTTTCGAAAAACGCTCGGAGAAAAAAAAGGAAAAGTAACAGTCGGCTACATTGAATGTCTTGGTGCAAGAGGACCAATCTAGACTGTGTACCCTTAGTTTTAATTACATAGAAATGTTAACACAGTGGATAAAGAAGTTCACTTCTAAACTACATAACGTTGGTCTTAAATACTTGGAAATGTTAGAACAGCTCGTACAGTATTTCTATTCCAGTGTACACATCATCGGTATCAAGTACAGAGAAGTGTTAGAACAGCTCGTACAGTATTTCTATTCCAGTGTACACATCCTCGGTATCAAGTACTGAGAAGTGTTAGAACAGCACGTACAGTATTTCTATTCTAGTGTACACATCCTCGGTATCAAGTACTGAGAAGTGTTAGAACAGCACGTACAGTATTTCTATTCCAGTGTACACATCCTCGGTATCAAGTACTGAGCAGTGTTAGAACAGCACGTACAGTATTTATATTCCAGTGTACACATCATCGGTATCAAGTACTGGGAAGTGTTAGCGCAGTTGTTAAAATGAACACAATCCTCAAAGTGGCCTTTTTTAGTTAAGTATCCTTTGATCGCAGTAATTATTCTCTTTAAATTACGACTTGTAATGAAAAAGGCAATATAATATCTGTAAAAGTCGCATTTGACGTCTCTATATAAGTTGTGCTGGATGATTTTCAAATGATGTTTTGTTCGTTGAAGGGTAAACAGTAAACTGTTTCTTTAAAAGCAAATGTTCCCTGCGCAAGAAATATATACGTAACAGTTACCTGGATTTTCTGTTCCTATGAGGAATGAAATGCGGAAATTGTTTCCAATAGACTGTTCCATGATTAATGAATATGCCGTCAAACGTGTTTGTCCCCTCTTCGCTGGGGAAGACCTTGAGATCTGTATCACGTGCCTCTGTATGAGCACCCCAGAGCAACAGATTTACAAGCCTTACCCACCACCGCAGGGTTTTAATTCTTCCAAAACGATTAGGAAATAACTGTACACTATCCCAAACTCCAAATTCATTGTCACATCTTATTGCATACAAGGTATGTTGAACCCATATTTTACTTTAGAAATCGCTGTCCACCATATCTATAAGTCGTTTATGAATATAAGTTCCAAATATGCTTAACAATACTGAGGTGTTCTTTTAATCCTTGAGCATTGAGGTAGGCCGTTTGCACAGGCTATTTGCAATACACGAGTCGTAATTACAGCCTTTATGAGGTAAAGAGGACGAATACAATTTCGTGATGGAGTGTAAATTATATGCTTATATATAGAGTCTCCTTTAACGAATTCATTAACTTTTAAAACGAAGTTGGACTGCGAATATGACTATTTTTTAAAACGGGAGTTTGCTTGTTTTCTTGATGAATGCTATACGTCTGAAGAGACAAACGGATTACCTCTGTATTAGTGTAAAAAGAGATACACTACTTCAATACATTAACAAATGTAAATCATATCACATAGATATCAGTGTGTTGATTTGACATGTCGGCTTGTTGTTTTTGTTCATTTGTCACAATAAAATTGTGAATACATTACACGTTTGATGGACAAGACATATGTAAACAGTTTCCTTCACATGAGGTGGATTCTGAACAAAATCAATGAAATGCGGTGACAAACTTATTTAAAATTAGATATTTGTGTTAGCATATTATTCCAACTACTGTCAAACCCTCTTAATATAATCGTTCGAGTGTTGATATAAGGAGCGAAGTGTTTTACCATTTTTCACTTTTCATCCATCATTTTTTGTACTACATCCCCTAAATCAAATGGAAACAGAAACGTTTTTATAAAAATGTCGATAACTTCTGAAACTTCAAACACGATGATAACGTACAGGGAGAAGGATGCCTGGTCCGTTTTGTTACGTAGTCGTACATTGAAAATTCAGGAATATTAATCCAAGTTGTTCTTTCCTTTTTATGGTAACTTTGCTATTTTATTAAAACTATGTACTAGTCATTGGATACTTAATTGATTTAACGAGTATGTGAGAATACTGGCATTTTTTAAGAGTGTGAATCATTTAATTTTGCATGAGAGATTAAGCGACTTTTTTCTATTTATTAATAGTTTCTTAAGTACGTACATTGCCGAAAATAAAATGGGGAAAATGATAGCGATAACTTTGGCGCCATGTTCTAATAATGTAACGCAAGAGACGCTACGCAACATTCGGAAAGAGTTACTCATCTCCGTTCTGCTTTTTTGCTATTATCTGGTAAATTAGTAGATATCTACATATCTTAGTTGATAAATCAAAGTTGTACCAAAACAACCGCTAATTTAACTTAAGCTACAACTGAGAAGTACGCGGCTTTAAATATAGTACGCTTCTGACTGACAAAGGGACCAGTCGGTCTCGAAACGTTGCGACACGTTTGTTACGTATACTGTTTGTTTATAAAGTAAAACTCTGATTTATATATTTCCAAACTGATGAATTTGATTGAAGACGCCTCTTTTGGTAAATATCAAAGTGACGTTTCACACTGAAACAGATATTACTAATGTCAACATAAACATTACCGAATATTCCGAAAGAAAAAAACATATTTTTATCCTGACAGTACGTTTTTCAGATATTGTAATAAATATTGAAATCGACTACCTATGTCTTTACTTATTTTGCACCAAGAAAGTGTAACCAACGAGTCAGTTCCGTTGTGTACGGGAAATGTGTTCATATTTACATCAAAAACGGTAATGACTGACGAATGGGAATTAAACGCTGGTATTGAATTGATTAGTTATTGCTGTACATATAAGGACACATTTTCTATTTTAGGCTGGTGATAAGTTCAGGACATGGAAATGGCACAGACTTTTTTCGCTGTCTCGTCTATTTTATCCCGCTAAAAAGGAATGCGTACCTCCTAACCTTACCAAAATTGAAAGATATTCCTTAAATGGAATACTTTATTAAAATTTAACTACACACAAATTTTCCATATATGGAAATTGTCTATATAAATTTACCTTTAATCTGCTGAAAATGGTTTACTAACAATGAAATCATTTACAGCAATAAAAGTAAAAAAAAACCACAAAGAATTATTTGTTCGAAATTACAAACATACCAAAGCATTGCACTGAAAGGAACTAATTTAGGGATTAAGTGTCTGTATTTAAATCAAATGCTAACACACTGATGTGTCATCATGTTTCAAGCAACAATATTTACATAATTACGTAATTAATATAATCCTTTAAGAAGAAGTAGAACTCTTCAGTCTTAATTTAAAGCCTTGAACGAATGATGACATACACATTTATCATGAAGATAAATGTCTGCATTTTTAATTAACATTCCACCAATATTACATTAGAACACGGGAATAGAACTTTGTCAACTCTAGTTCATCCCGACAGGAATGGTTATCTATTGTATTGAACCAAAATGGGTTCATATGTTGATATACGTGTGTTTCCCTCCTCCTCCTAACCAGATGCATGTATGCTGTACATATATTGTAATTAGGGGGAAAAACCTTTTCAACTTAAAAATAAAAAAAAAAAAACATTTACGAAATTAAAAAAAAAAAAAATTATACAAAGACAAAATCTGATTCAAAACACCGCTTCGGAATTTCACGAAAGGAATGACGTCACACACTAACATGCGACAAGTGAAGGCTCTGTCTGATAAGCCGTCAGAGTGATTTCTTCACCACATACGGCTCTCCGGTAACATGGGGTTTCTTGAAAGTAGAAACCGCTTACAAGGGGATAGATGCCATTAAGGATGTAGTCTTCTGAGGTTTCAATCACGTTCAAGTCTCGTTTTGATCTCGTGTAAGTTGTTTTTGAAATATTTAACAAATATATATCAATTCTAATAGCAAACACGCATATGAAAAAGGTGTCAAAATTTAAATGTCAGTTGTTTAACATTCATGTTTCAAGTTCAAGTTTAGAAAATGACAAATTCGGCGGCCAAGGCCAAGATTTCACCTCGAGTTCATTTTTGCTGTTCAACTATTTAAAGTGCTATAAAATGAAAATAATTTGCAACAAAGTGGAAAATAATGTTTTGGTATTTTGTTTTACGTATTTTAAAAATGTAATTGAAGCACTTCTGAATTTTGATCCCGAAATGGTGAAAAATGACACAAATGATAATGGGACAAAAAGAAGCACACGGACCCCCATTTTATGGCTGTTTTAGAAAGAGAAACTCACTTTCTTTTAATCAGTTCAATATTTAACAAAGTTAGAACTTCTTATATCAAACGTTAAATCTGCAAAAAAAAAGTGAAAAAATTAGTATTTTATCATTACAAAATAAGGGGGTTAGGTAACTAAAATTGCTTTCCGAGTTAAAATAATAAATATTTTACAATAATAATAATAAATTTTACTTCCACAATTTAAAAGAAAATACTCTTTTTGTCATTTCTGCAAACATTCATATATAAGATATTGAATTTGTCTTGCAAATGGTCAAAACCGCGAAATCTACTTAAAAAAACATATTATGTCAAATTGGTATCGTCAGCCGATCATAGCACAAAAACGACACATTTATAATACAATTCTTTTTGCATTTTTTGCTATTCCATAAACTCCCTTTTCCAAACATGCATAAAGGAAACAAAATTAATACAGGAATTGTATGACTTCTCAGAGGTGTATAACCTTAACACAAGTAACATCTTTGGTCACAAATCCATCCAAGCTAACGTATCACCCTTCTTCAGATACACAAGTACCCAGTAATTCGTTAGTTTCTCTTAACCCATTCGCTACAGCAGCTATAGATGCATATTTCCTACTGCAACGTGTTCCTGCTTCACGCGTCCCCATACAACTATGGCTTCGGCTGGACATATAGTAACTAGCGAACTTAATATTATCAAAATGCAAAGCTACAAGAGTTGTTCATGAAGGGTCCTAAGTATCGCGAGACTCCTACAATCAACTGAAATTCTAATTCCAAGATACTTACGGGGTCTGTGGCCGACTACACAGAAGATAGGCTAAACAAGAGCTAGCTGCAATGGATTCACTAACAGAGGAGAGATCCAATCTAGCAGGCCCATTACCCAAACATGAATTTACTGCTTGCAATCTAAAGGAAGCCGAACACACAAGTCTCCATTTCTTGACCCCGATGACCGAAACACACTCAACAATCTACATGATAAGTATGCAGTGGTGTCTGCAGACAAAGTGTCTTGTAACTTAATATTTGTCAGCAAACATTGCCCGCTTGCAGAAGAATTAGGCACAACTAATGAGGATGTAGGAAGTATTTGGTGACATTTGATATTTGTTATGGACGCAAACTCCCTTGTTTACATAACGGACAATCGATCCAAAGAGGGAAAGGGTGACTAGACAAAACACCGAAAACTGTGCACGATTAAAGTTGACTATCCCTGTTCTCGTGAAATAATGTCAACGTGCTAAAATGTATCCCCGTATTAAAAGCCAACACATCTGTGTCCTTGGGTTTACAGGACAGAAGCTATGTTGATAATCGTTTTTACTGAAAAGTTAAACTACTTCCTCATAAGTCATATTTATAATTACCTGTGCGTGGCTATTATAGCTTAGATAAATCTATTGTACCAGCGGGTACCCTATCAACAGTAGGCGGGGCTATCTTGTTTACATACGGTGTGGATTTCATCAAAACAAACATGGCGACAATGACTTAACCGTAACGTGGAAATAAGGTAAACAAAGTTGGGTAATGATTACCTCACGGACCCGGGGACAAGCTGATGGAATTAAAATTGTTTACATCTGAAATCTACGTTAGATATCTTTTAAGCTATTGTACATGGTACGTGCCTGCTTGGCAGGGTTACCTGTATTTGTGACGGTGCTACGTATTTTCTCTCACTTTAAAGATAAAGTTGTCTTTACCGAAACAGCTAAACCGCGCTAATATATAGTAATCTGAAAATGTCACTATGGCTTTATCGCTAAATGTAGCGTAACCCAGGGTAGCGTCAACAAGTTTGTCACACATTTCAAGCGCCCTTCATGACTGCAATGTTTATCCGGTTCACCATTACATTTACAATTCATTTTAACGTAGAAAAGTGTGGGAGAAAAAAATCACGGCTTCGTTGCTAAACTTCAAAAATCTAGCACTCTGTCTACATCTCATAGTGATGGCATATTCTATTAGTCAAAGCCTTGTTTTCGCACATATGGAGTACGTTGTGCAATAACGAGTAAGCTGTGACGTCATCGACTCAAATGATTCAAAAGAGAGCACTTCAATTGAGTTCAGATGAGAAAAAAACGTGAAAAAATCCTGTTCCGGAACCTGACCGATCTCAATATGTTAATATTAACAAAAGTACATGGAGATCAATGAGTTTCTGGACCGATTCATTTTTAATTATTATAAAAACAAAACAAACAAAAAGAGCATTTATCCTTTTTGCTGTTTTCTAGACCAGGTGCTTTTGGCGAGAGGTAAATTGCGGATATTGTATGTTAACGCATTGTTAAAATGGCACACAAAAAAAATAAAAAAAAATAATAAAAGACTTTATATTAATTTACAGTCAATCAATCTTTACCAAACTTATTACCCTCTTTTTCTATGTTACTTTGATTGTTAAGGTATCGTATTCGGGAGAGACGTTTTCATCAACATGGGAATCAGTAATTTTTACAAAACGGAAATGGAAAAGACGGGTTTAGTTTGTCCGCTAGTTAGATTATCAGTAAAATCCACATTCGGACGCTGGAAGATTTATCATTAAACACTCTACTTTACAAATAAATGTTGATAAAATCGCAGTGATGTGTCGGTGTAGATAACAAGATCTTAAAGGATGTTGCATACGAGACTTAGTAAACGTGTAACTCTATCGAGCTAAATAGGAAACGTCTAAAAGGGAGGTCCTGTTTCATTCACATGAGATAAATGTTATTAACCAATTTAAAATATTGGCAAATCATCCAGAATGTTTGCAATGTTTTGCTTAATTTTTACTTTGACATGTGTCATCGTCATCGTCAACTAGTTCTACTCCATATCGACTGACTTTAAACTAATGTTGGTTCACAAAATGTATACAGTAAAGTTGAAATCCACGCGTTATGACTCTTTTAAAATTATCACGGTGCGGAAATTTACTCAACGCGGAAAACGAAAGCTTTTCAACACAGTAAGGATTCCCACTTTTATACGTGTATACACTGCATAACACGGTTGTCATGTGATACAAATTAAACATAAATTGTCTGATTTAAGGTTTTTGCGTGCAAGAGTTTTCTCATTTTGAGGTAAGTTATATTACTTCTAAATAGTTTTCTGTAAACCCGAAACATCGGACATCAAAGAAGCCAAATCCACGAGTGTGCCTGGCTCCGCCCACTTTCTGCTCCACCAATCGTATCCTTGATAGTATAAGACATAAGTGATACCAATATATCAATAATCAATAGAAGTTCCTATCATGGTATATCTTGTATCGTTCAATAGTGTGTGATATGATATTGACAGGTAACGTTGTAAATTACAGGTGAGTATATTCCATCTCGTGCGAGTTGACGTACATGGGTGCAGCGCTCTTATCGTTATTGGTCTGTGTTTTCAACGGCTCATCAACAATTCCTCTTCATCCAAGACTTTGAACAAGGTAGGATGCTGCACTTGCTAATTGATTGATGTCTTTGATATTGTAAGTTACACAAATAAAGAGACAAATTAAAAGTAACTATCATGTTGAAGAAGTGACGAAGCTAAAAGACCGAAGTCTTTGAAATGGTTAGATATAAAAGAAATGACAAAACAGTTTCTTTGTACTTCCCAAGGACTTTCACCTCTTTAGAGGCTCATCAGGGGAAACGATTCAATGTAAATATATTGATAAGTACGCATTTTTTTAACTGACATGTATCATTTCGACCTGATGAGGTGAAAGTACTACGGAAGTACTAAACAATTCTTTAGTCATTCTCGAATGTTATATATATTTAAAAGTTTATTTGATAACAATAACATTTAAATCATATACAGTTTGCGTTGTTAGACAATGATTTCAGTATATAGATAGACCACAGAAGGGACGAGTTTGCCAAGACGACAGAGATACGTTGTTATACCATGTAAATATTCCTAATAATTGTGATAAATCATAATATTGCATGCTCTAAAATGAAATTTGAATGGTTAAAACGACATATTAACTGTAATATGAAAAAATACTCGAAGAATATATGTACCAATTAAATGGAGTTTTTTTAAAAAATAAACATCCATGCTAGTATGAATCCGAATCGAGTATATCCATAATGTAACCACGGATACTAATTTGTGAACCGCTTTGAGACGGTTGTGATTAAGCGGTATATAAGAACCTCGAATTATTATCATTATTATTCTTATCATTAATATTATAAGTTATAACAAAATGAATTAGTCCTCTACTCAACAATTATAACACAAATTCCGGAAGTGACAATTTAGCTATATATTATCTATTTTCACGAGAATAAAAGAACGTAAAGCGATGCGAGAGGATATATGTTCATGCTCTAATAAACTGCATTTCTTCATAACCCTTGGTAATGTTCAAACAGTGGGTTGCAGTGCAATTTTAAACATATTGATAAGAACGCATTTTGTTACCTGACATGAAATCTCGAAGAAACAGATGTATTTTATCAAATTCGATATATGTATTTTCGCTGATAATACACTAAAAAAAACCATTTACTTACCTTTACAAGTTCAAAGAATGGTGTGAAGATTTATGTAGACATTTACAGCGACAGAAAAAAGTGGCCCGGCAGTTCTCCCAACTAACCCCAGCTCATAAATCGTTGAGTTTGTGTGTGAGTGATAAATCAATAAAAAAAATAGTTTTTTTTCATTTTGTTTTGTGTACATATTCCGTCTTTGCGTATTGCAGAGTTATCTTCTCTAGTGAGCAGGTATCGATTGTTACGTCATTGATTTGTGTGAGAAAATTACGTCGTTTTCTCAAAAATTGATGACGTTACT
>JAUMHH010203610.1:0-13198 GCA_032359455.1 Chlamys rubida
CTGATGGATCTTTAAACCCTCAAATTTTGTTTGTCTTATTATTTTCATCAATTTTCATTTAAATTAAATAATTCATAAATTTTAAAATTAAAAAAATTAAACTCACTCATGTTACAGTACCTGAATATATTTCTACAGCAATGGCAATAAACTCACCTTAAAAGACATGTTTTTGAGAAATGCATGACAACCTCTGGTTGTAATAGAACACGTACCTCACTCTTATTTTATCCCACTTGTTGTATACAGAAGAACAATTGTGAGATGCCCAGGTGATGTTTTCCTGTAATACTGACAGCTGCTTTACCCATTATATGTACAAAAGTCGAGGTAATTACATTTAAACCTCAATTTACTTGACATCCATTAATTCCTCAAGTTTCTATCCCAATTAAATATGACAGATTGTCTCCCCTACTGTGTACATCATTATATCAGCTGCCAATGGTATTTTCAGTTGTACTGTACAATATATATACAGTAATGTGGAAGATGAACCAAATGTTTTTCTTAAATTCAGTAGGCTATAAGTACTTTAACAATTTGCATTTACTGCAATGAAACGTGATCAAATTAGCATTTGTATACTATATACCTTAATCTAGACAGGAAACTGATCTCGGCCGGATGTACACTTACAGTACATTAGTGACATTACCAGATATAATCGGATGCTGATTGGGTGACGGTAATTTTATATTCGTACCAGTAACAGGACTTGGGTGTCCAGTCACACCAATGGTACTAGACGATGCACTGGGTTCCATTGGTGCATTGATTTTTTCATTGATTTTTTTTCATTTTAATTTGAACTAAAGAAAGTTTATGTAATCTAGTACCACCAGTATGACTCTCATTGCGCTGTCGGGAGGCCACACACAACAGGTGTGTCCTAATTTATGCCATGTTGCAGTTTTGTATTGATGAACTAAAACACAAACCCTGTTAAACTTTTAGTTTACCAGGAGGTGCCATTCCCAGGTGATTGACTGTCTGTACCAGAGGTGGAGCAGGGATCTGCACTAAGGCCCCACGACTCTGAGGGGGTAGGGTATTCCTCCAGACGACACTCAATGTACATGATGGAATCTGTAATACATGTCACTGAATACCACCTTACCTGGTCACATATACCCCATACCTACCTATGATCGATCGCAGACAATTTACGTGGAATAACAAAGGACATGAAACTCATTTTTTTCTCCCTTTCATATCGTTGTTATGATATGATTGATACAGGCTGTACAAAGAAAATGTATGAAATGATATTTATATCAGCTGGATACATACCTAGGTAGGCCGGAGAAACCATTACTAAATTTCTATCAGACAGATTTACACCAAGGTAAGCATGTACAATCCATTACAAATAATTCTCTCCGTTACCACCAACCAAGTGCACCACTTTATTTAATCATTGATTAAAACCTAGAAATTGATTAATGGGGTGTATTTCACTGTCTATGTGCCTATCTCCTGCCACATTTCACACCGTCAGACAAAGCAGGGGGTAACTAGGTTTCATCCAGGAAATTGTGAAATAAATGTCTGGGGATGGAGATTATTGACGGATTTCTCTATCAGGCCTTTATGACACGACTCCACTGAATAGTGACAGACTTCAAACAGCAATCCATACTCTCACAGATAAGGGAGACCAATAATTAACTATCAACCACTCACTTTTTAATGATAAATCAACTGATTAGTTTCATCTGCTTGTGGTAAGAGAATAATTTTATTACTTTGAAGATTTTTTTGGGGCAACAATGAACCAAAGCTTTATAAAGACGCACACTTAAATATTTGAACCAAAGCTTTAAAAAGACTACCTTTGATATTTGCCATATAACTTCACTCGCAATCCTTACAATGAATTCAGCAGCTAGATTATAATAAGTTTTGTTAAAGGCATTGGCCAAGAAACAAAACTGGGCATAAAATGGAAGGACTTTAGTGACTATATCATTAGCATCTCAACCACCTCCACCTTCATGATGGGGTGGGAGAGGGGGGGTATCTGTAAATTAACACATATTAAATATGATTCTATTAATTTTATGTTGCTCACTTACAATTACAAAAGCAAGTTACATTGACTAAAAGAATACAATTTCATGCTATATATATAGATAGCTGTTACTTATTTCATTTGACAAAAATGTTTTGTTAAACATAACCACGGAATTAGTCCGCGACTCAACAAACTATGTTATCTATCGTGTTTACAAATGTACTTCTAAATTTGAACATGTAAACAGCTATTTTAACAAATGATATTGCATTTGTTTATATTTTTAAAAACAATAAATAAATTCTGTATATAATGTCATGATCCCAAATTGTATATGAATTCCAACATGTAACCAGCCGAACTGTTATCCGACATTCCGTTGCTACACACAATTTAATTGCAACACAGACGTACAGTTTATTGCTCCATTCCAAACATTGTACGACACAGTTAGCAATTTAATAACCAATTAATTTGGTGTTTTCATGCTCAATGAAATCAGCATTACTTTTGAACACAGACTAAAAATATAACTCTGGAGCTATGCACTATAATCAAAGGGTCTGTGGATTTTTTTAAAAATTCAATACCTGTTTGAAGCTGAAATATTATACCAAAAATTATGTTCAACCCACACACTCATCGACATTTCTGCTCACGATTGTAACAGCACCTGCTTGTAAAATTTCAAATTAGAAAAAAAAATTAACTCAAAAATTTAACTCACCAGTCATCTCGATTTCCATGGCTTGTGCTCTATTTAATAGAACCGGTGGTCATTTCAGCAACGAATTAACACACATCATGGCGTGTAAAACACTCTCAGCTTTTTCGTAGTAAATCCCACAGATTTTCACCCGATACAATATCCGAAGATATACAGCACCGTGTCAGTGTAAAGTTCGTGTATTAGGAGTCCTGTGTATGATACACGGGTACTCCTGAAATCCCCGTTGTTTAGTTTGTTTTCCTTCGATCTAATCGCTTCGTTCGATCACTACTTAATCAACTATTTAGGATATGTTTAATCCTCTGCCTATTAAGTTATGTAACACACTTCAAGTCCACAAATACAGCTGATTACCGCTCTCATAGGTGACCGCACCGTGCGTATTCCGAAACTAGCGCCATTTGAGTGTGACAGCGAATCACGCTAACGGAACAACAGTTAGGCAAATTCCGGCGGGGAGAGTAGGCGGGGGGCTTGAGGAGCGGGTTCGTGAGCAACAGGTTTGGCGAGAATTGATGACCAGACGGCCAATTATGTTAATAATGTGATAACGAGCGTCAATATTAAGCCAAAGCATGTTCACTAAGAGACATGTGTGAGCGCCACCAACAATTAACTCAGACAAAGTACCGGTAAAAGTAGGCTTTTATTACCGTACACTCCGTTTTCTCCACAGTTTGCATTAGAAATCATATATTTTCTTAGCGGAATATATAAAGTTTTCACCAGCTGTCCATGTAGATTATATTGACTCTTTTGATACCCTGAATATTTAAAGTGATATATGACCACTCTTTTTAAAAATATTGTTAAACAGAGTGTACGCAGAGACGTATATACTTCATATGTCTCTGGTGTACGTAATTCTTTACAAATTAATTAACGCCATTAATTAATCTTCACACTACTGGAGAGCTGAAATACTGGGCTAGCTTACCAGAAACAATTGAAAAACAAAGACCAGTCGGATTACTTGTATAATGGACATAGTCACTTCTTTGTAATCGTCATTGTCACTTCGTCACAACACTGACATGACATAACAGTATATGTCATGAATGTCAGTAGTTTTTATAATATACAGTTGGGACCTGCCAATCAGTTACGTATGTATTTGGGACTATCAACATGTGTTTGGAGTATTACATGTATAAGATATTTTAGAAGTTTTGATCAACGCTCTGTATTTTTATCTTTTTTTATTTATTTTTTTGGGGGGAGGGTATTCATTCAAATAATCGCGCGTAATGCCAGTGTGAACGAATGTATGTACGTGCACGTGCAGCACGGTCCACCCGTACACACTCCCAGTCACCACCGCCTATAGCTACTTCACTCTGACTTTACCTCTCGATGGTAACACACAGAACCGCCGAGAGCACTATCCAGTCACTTCTTACTCTGATGTTCCTGGTAAGTATTTATCTGTGTAAGTATGAAATAGTATAATTTTAAACATAATAATCATTCCACATATTTTATCATGGTATATCCATTATTTTATTATGTGAGTGATTATGTATGTTTATTTATTTCATAGGTTTATTTGTCAACGGCAAATAATAAATACAGCTTAACATTTAACTGGAAGGCGTTTGAGTCGGTATTTAGACCCTAAGCTACATTTATATCGAGTTTTTAATTAACCCTAAAATCTCTTACGGTATTACACACCAGGAAGATGACCAAATACACATACTGTCATTGATGCTCAGCTCCCTCCCGACAACAACCACTAAACTGTCTAATAATACAGACCCAAAGATGCGTCCGGCCCCTGTGTACGACAGGGAGTACTTGATAAAATATCAAACAGTTCGCCCCACATCATCATCATTATCTAGCATTTCAAATGAATCTCGGAGATAAAAATGTACTACTTCTTTTTTCCCGGAGGTACTTCTTCGACATTCCGTATAGACGTGGCTGACCTTGGGCTTATGATAATGAATTATTGATACACTTCGTAAGGAGTACCATCAGGCAAGGCTATTCTTGTACTTTTTATATTCCAATATGAGAATTAGATTTTTATTTGCGAGTACTTCGTTATTAGGTGAAACGTCGTAAAAATGGACTTAATTATATGAATAGGTCCATACCATATTCTTTATGTGATATGGTGAATACATGATATCATTTTTTTCTGACGTCACATTAAAGTCGTTTGTGAAGCTGTTTCCGCCGATGACATGTTATCAAAGAAAACAACCTTTTTTTCATCATCACCGTAAATTTTTCTTCCATGTTTGAAAACTATGGGTAACCACTTGTAATCTGTTTTTTGCCCTTTTTAATGCTGATTTGTAGATGACCTTTTCCGTCTTGAGCAGATTATGACGTCATATTTTATTGTTCTTACGGCGCCATAGTAGCGTGTTATCTGTAATACCCTAATGGGTAACATAGAAATCATTCCCTATGTATAACAGGAATCATGAACAGGTAAAAATGGAGACAAAGTTTTCTGGGGCCCAGATAAGGAAATCTGTCGCGAGGTACGAGGTGCTACATTGATCTTTTTCGTACAGTTGACAAGGAAATCTCATATAACTCACAGTACTGGATTTCTGTGTCGCTCCGTTTACCTTATACCTTCATTTAGCGTCATACCTCACTTGGTTGTACACAGGAAATATAGTTGCATCGCTATGTCCATATCATTTACCGTTCAAAGGGAAGTACATATTGTATAATTATTAATTTCCTATGTTACGAAAGTTGATCTATAGACTGTGCTGGAGACAATTGCTGTAATTAAGCACTGTAAACACGTTTGAACTATTTTCGTAAGCGCAACACATTTTTGCTTTAGTAACGTCACATCACAACACTACTGTAACTTCAAAGTTTGACGTCATTAGAAATTGTAAAATTTGTGACGTCACAAAATATAATGATACATTTTTACACGTTAGGAATTAGAACCCCACCACCGCCCCAACCCCAACCCCTCCCCCTCCCAACCCAGAAATATTTAACAGATTATTGAAGGTCTTTGTGTCGTAGAGATACGAGAAAATATTCAAAAAATCTCATTATCGAATGTGATATGATGTAACATCCAAATCTAGACTAACATTAGAACCGACCCGTAGACTGAGATAACACGGTAT
Source organism: Chlamys rubida (assembly GCA_032359455.1). Lineage (NCBI taxonomy): Eukaryota > Metazoa > Mollusca > Bivalvia > Pectinida > Pectinidae > Chlamys > Chlamys rubida. The sequence goes on from JAUMHH010203610.1 coordinate 5,864, forward strand.
CGACCCTCAACAGGTTATTTATCATTATTCGCCCACAGTTTGCAGGTACATTCTCATTTTGACCAGGGAAGGATAGATCTCTCTTGATCTGCCTGTTTAACAACCATGCACATGCGCCTTTATTCTAGAAAGCTCGCCACTTAACGACAGGACTGTGTCACCGAACGTCATTACGTTATGCTACCATAACCACATCACAAACATCTTACATACGCCATACAATGGGTAAACTTAAATCTGGATTTCTTTTTTCGTTGGAGGTTTTTTTTCCGGTAGGAAAGTTGGGGAAACAATGCTCAGTGACTCCTTTGTGATGTAGACAGACACAGCTCAGCCCTCGAGACAAGATTATTGGGACGAAGGATCAGCACGAGCCTTTACCCCAGAAAGTCCTAATCTGAAGTTGAAATTTCTGTCTGAACTGGATGCTTTATTTTCACATTTTAGATTTGTTTGTGTATCCACCCTTCCAAGCGTCTGTGACGTCAAATGAAAACTATTAAATGACATAACTTTTAACAAGCATATGACTTCGTGTTATATCTGGGAAGATAGCGTTCAAAGCATGTTTTCCCCGAAACAATTCCTGTCTAGGGACGGGAAGAAAGTAACTATTACATACTTGGTGCATCTTCACTACAGTAACATAGCCAGCTCTCAAGCCATACATAGACTGTTTTTTATCCACTGACCAAATCGACAAATTGAAACGAGAATTTGTTCCGAACATATCCCCTTTTTGTTCCGTTATGGTAACGTGACGTCATTTTCCCGCCCACGACGTCGTTTTGTCTGGCATTGTTGATCGGTTCGAGTTTTTGGGAAGCAAATCGGGTTACCAGTATCAAATTGGGAAATTATAACAGACACAGGTATACTACAGACACGGGTATACTACAGACACGGGTATACTCGTTCAGAGTTCAATATTCTACGTCGTGAAATCATATTTGTACGAACGTCTTTATCTTTGAATTGCATGGCATTTGGTAATTCGCCGTCTTGGTGTGTAGTGACCAACACGTGGTTGTTGGTTGTAGTACAGTGTGATGTTTTGTCAAACCTCCCGCCGACCAAGACTTCTACGTGGTCACTCTGGGGTATTTTTATACATGTCTTTACGCTTAATTTAATTTCTTACAGTAGCTTTGTTCACTTTCAGCTGACACGCTTTTCTGTTATTGAAGTTCAAAGTGAATAAGACAGTAACGTTACCGCCAAAGAATTCCAACCTTTTGTTTTGGAGTTCTGCCTTAATGAGGAACTATAGATTTTTCAGTTTGCACTCAATATCTTCTGATGAAGCTTGATATGTGTGCTGTTTGACCGATTCAATGTCGCCGAAGTAACCAAGTGACCATCGGTCAGCTTAGAAGCCTCACCGATAGAGAGGAACGTGGTAATGACTTTTCTCTAACGTTCTTTGTACAGGGCATATAAATGTACAGAGATTATCGAGCTAGCTCCCCACAGAACTGTGCGTTTCAATGCGTTTTCAAGTCGGTCTAGCCGACTGTTAAGAAATCAAGCTAAAGAAATCGTCAACGATTTACAAGATGTTCAACGTAAAATCAAATTAGACAGAAATCAGCAAACTTTACCGGGCTAGATTGATAGATTAGGCCCCACTGTTCACGTTTCAACCTAGACACAGCTAGCATTTTCCCATTTTGGAAACCCCATTTGGTATTGATACTTTTAATGAGTTTTACACTCATCCAACAGCCAGTGTCGTATAAGGCAGGATGCCTAGGGAGATGTCATGAACAGGAAAAGTAGGCAAAATTAAAATTAAAAAAGGCCCGAGGTATTGCAATAGGACAGCAGACCACTTTTGATCTTTGTAATGTTCTTTAAACAAAGCACATGAAAGAATATCCCAGATTCTGCTGGAGGAGGGAGCACATTACTCGTTCCTACGATGGTGCTGCTGGCTACTGATACCCGAATACGTACATATTGTTTAGGTTCTGATAAAAGCTATGAGAAAGATCCGTACAAAATTAACGAAGAGCAATCGACAATGAAGGTGTGCAGGGAAGTCTTGACTTCAAAACGCTCAATGAATCCTGGTCAGTCATTTTACCAATAGACGCCTGCAGTCTTGGCCACTAAATAGTCTACGGACCCTGTCAATCGTATACAGATGATTACCGACCTAATTACGAACGTACGCCTACAGAGATGGTTGTACAGTGGAAAACTTCACTTGTAGTTCATCAATTTATCACGTTGAATCAAAATACCACGCCCTTTCTTTCTATTTACCCCGGTTGTCAAGCACCGGGAATCAAACTAGTGTTTCTGGGTCAGGTGAGCGACAGAAGATTCCATAGAACCAATTCACCATTGTCCCGTTTGAAAGGGTCGTACAATAAGCGACCGTGCCGCTGTGTATGTTATGTCCTACGGGAGACAGTGACGGAAATTGAAAGGCTCCCTCCCCTCCCACCTGACATGGAACCAGAAGGTCGTGACCCCTCCCCCTCCCCGGGGTACCTCAGCTACAGGTGTGGTACCGAGGACACGGAATATACGACTTGCAACAAAACGAAGGGCTCTGTCAGTTCTGAAGAATAACCAAATTCTTTTTCGTGTCATATCCAGATTTATTCATTGTTCCTCAACTTCGTAATAAATCATGTTGATGTACTATTTTACATTCCGATATCAGCTTGTTCTCCTTTATACCTTGATATAGGTCATGTAGTATATTGGGATGAGTGTGATTACTATAGATCAGTGTATTTCGAGTGAGATAATTTGCGAGGATTGGTTTGTTTAGCATGGTTTTATGTTTAAGCACCAGATAAGCCACCATATTATATATATATGTTGACGGTATTTCTCTATGCGATCGAATTTGCAAAGAGGTTCGGATGTGAAGATACGATCTCATAATATAATCTAACTAAAAGCGGGTTTCTTAATGTATTTCATTTTGACGGAGATCCACTGGAGTCACCGTTCCGATGACCCAGGCCATATATTAACCTGACCGTGTACACTTCGGAAGGTTTCACGTGAAGTATTGTTAGAACGCATCCGAAGGGCGTCGAACGGGCGATAAGTCCATGCCGTAAATGTCAACACCGGTACCACGACAGACATTTGTCTTTAAAAAACGCATCATGTAACGAAGTGCAATGGAATGTCAGATTTAAATTAGAGCGTCTCCTAATGACATTTTCATTAATGCACATCATTGAAAATAAATAGTATGTCGCTGGTAAAAACAAATATCCATGAAGTTAAATGAATTTCAGTGCATGGTTTAAAAATCTCAGTAATGGTTTTTGATACTCGGTATTTGGTTTACGATTTTCATATCATGGTTGTTGATTTTCAGTACATAGTCCACGATTCTCGACGTAAAGGTAACACTGTCACACATGCAGGGAACAGGTACCAATCACAAGATAAACTATCATATGCCTGTTTATAACCGCAGTCACTCCCAGATCTATACCACCCCTTTAGTCAGTCATAAACGGAAATAAAATAGACATTAAGATAACCAAGATCCGTTATACGTCTCCGACTGCAAACACCACACAACTCCTATAGTACACCATCACACAACTCCTATAGTACACCACCGCGTGTCTCTCACATGTACAATATAGGTCCTTATCGTCGTATGGTAGAAACCACAGGTTTGGGAGTTCTAAATTAGCAACAAGGAATGACACACCTCTGGCAGACGTCTTCCCTGTAATAATGGAATCACATTGCGCGGAAGGCACTCCCAGGTCTCTTACCCTGACGGGAACATTGTGAAATCAGTTGTTAAATAGACCTACATTTAAGCATTGCTCTGCTTTCAGGTAGAATTCATATCTAACTGGAACCAACACATATTGACAGTGAATACAAATGCTATTAGTTCCTTACGTAAATATGCCACTTCTTTTCATCTCATAGAAACAAGCAATTATTAAAATTCGACAATTATTTAAAATCATATTTACATATCACGTTTACTTGAACAATACTGTAAATAGAGCAACAGCCTACCAGGAAGGCCAATGGTATCTAACGTTATCAACTTTTATATAAAAAAATTATGACGTCACAAGTCAGGCTCATATATCCTAATGGATTTGGTAGGGATGTATAGTCCCTTTATCATGCAATGGTAAATATCGGACCATGCAGGTCTTCAGTGTTGGAAATAAACGTTTTGTTTATAGTATTCAAGCTCCTGTTTAGACCGTGCATGTCAGTAGAATATAAGTTTCCTGCAGCATGTGTAGTCCGCTGCATCTACAGTTTGTTTGTATACAAGGCCCTGCTGAAGTATTGCATGCCAATACACCATCAGTCGCCATCTTGCGTGACTGGAACTATATATTCTGTATAGGCAGGAATGTAGTAGAACATTCATTATGGAGAGTACAACAAATTCGGGGTCAACTGCTATACAATATCACTGCACAAATAATTAATTTGCTCAGAATGGACACCTCTTTGTCTCTGGAAGTACATCAGTACGGTGCCGCGCGAGGCATGCTTCCACAGCAACAATGGCTGCCTAAACATTACCCATAATCCCCTGTCTTGTCCTTGTTTAGATATTATACGGTAAAAGCATGTCGAGAGGTCATTAGTTGAAGGACAATAATATTCTTGTCTCCGTTGCACATTATTTGGTAATGTAGAAGATTGGTGTAAATCAACGGAAGTATATGCCAATACCTTTATGGGGTTAAAGGTCAAAGTTAGCATCACATGATAGTTTTAAGGTGACAGGTATTTTTTGTGAACATTAAACATGATTCCTCTACACAGAAATATAAACTAGACGACGAGCGGTTAGTTGCTGAAGTATAATAAAAAAGCCTTAAAGTTCGTCTAGAATAACATTTAATTTATCTTGACGTATATACCCGAGATTGTAGCTATGTATACTGATATGCACAAATGTATATACACCTTAACACAAAAGTACGATTGCATGAAGTAACAAATGTATTTTTCTGAACGGAAGCTCACATTACAATAGTTTAGCGGAACTTGTACTTTGGAACATACGGATTTGCTCTTTTTTATTATCAAGGTTATCTGTGCGCTATTACCTACAACCTCAAAAAGGAACACTTACATTTAAACTTTTATTACGTCTACAGGGTCAGTAATTATTGAAAGTGAAACGGTTTGGTGTATAGTGCCACGCTTTGATTGGAGGACAAAGATGTTTGATGTCTCGTACATATAACACATAACTCCATTCACTGTCCATAACATCAACCCGTAGCGCTGTAAACTGTCCACATACCTCACTCAACAACACTACATCAATACACTTCACCACTTTTGATACAAAAACTTTCGGCAAATTAAATGCAAATATTGATTTTAAACCATAGGAATCGTTATACGAATATATTAAGATTTGGGAGCGGAAAAGCACAGCTTTCATATAGCTGTCGTCTGCCCGAGAGTCTTGACTGGACTTTATGGTGAATAGATGTAGAATCTAACATACACACACCATGAGTCTGTTTTGACTTTTTGTTTCTATTCGAGAAAAACCCGCTCAGAAATCTAAGAGGGTTGAGAGGGAAGTGTCTTTATGTTGAAATAATGCGGGCGAAACACGATAGCACACAACTCGTGGTTGATCAAATTTAACCCATAATGTCTTTTTATAACATTCTCTCTTATGTGCTGTCGTCACAAAATATGGCATTAAAATATAATTATAGAGTTTGTATGGGTGGCGTCCGCTATCCCAACCTATTGTACAGATTATGTGGTGTATACCCCTGTACTGTTACACTACTGTCCAAGCTATACACATTTATTACACTGGAACAATACAACACTGATGTCAGACATCAGAATAGTAAGCAGCATGGTATTCATGTGTTACAGATCTTGCAGAATTTAATGTATTTATACTGTCACCTGGATATTTAAAACATACAAGCTGCTTCGTAATCACGTCATTTGGGCTGCGTTAGAAGACGAGGTGGAAGCAATTGCAGGGACCACGTACATTTAGGGAGACCTCGTATATTAGCATAACTGGTTGGTCCCTCTCTTGCATCTCCGTACAACTGTGTTAACGTTATAAATGCATTATGCCTTTGCCCAACTGCCTATTCACATATGGTTGCTAACCTGTCTCACTGTGAACCTATTATGGTTATTCTCTCTCTTTCTCCACAACCACTGCGAGACTGTGTCTGTCTGTAAGCAAACTGTCGTCATCTTCTTTCTTTCTGCCACTGTCTTGTCACGATTTTGTGTCGCTCTCCGGCCACATTGGGTGTACAACATAACACCCAACCTTCCCTGATAGACACTTTGCGATCCTCTCTGCTGACTCTCATCCATAAATGGCTGGTATTTTGCCAACTTTATCCTCTTGGCCTCCTCAAATTCCTTCCGTAAGTTCTCCTATAGCTATAGCTATCTACTAGATAGACGTTGACCACATTACAATACCTGATCTAATCATACGTATCGTACTATCCAGTACTTGGCTGTTACTCATGTTTGACAGGAAACACGATTGGTAGCCCTCCATGATTCATATCTCTTTCAATCACATCACCTGTCTAAACGAGGTTCCCTTTTTACCAAATTAAAACGGCAGTAAGAGAATTTTGTCCCTGAACAATATAACCCCACATTACTGAAACGTTGTGGTACACACAGCCAACACAGTAGATATCAGCACTGACCTTCCTCCATATAAGAGTTCCACTGTTGTAACTGGATATTGATACCGACATGTCTCAGGTTACTGTCGTGGTATTATTGTCTTCATTCCACAGTTTGATTTCACATCTTGACCAAGTTGCTCTTGTTATTGAGCGAGTGATTCAATTATTTCCAGTGCGCTTTACTGGCTTCTATGAAGTTGTTGGCATTGATTTACCTCCAACCTGCCTTCTGATCTAAGTTGTTGGCATTGATTTACCTCCAACCTGCCTTCTGATCTAAGTTGTTGGCGTTGATTTACCTCCAACCTGCCTTCTGATCTAAGTTGTTGGCATTGATTTACCTCCTACCTACCTTCTTATCTAACTTGTTGGCATTGATTTACCTCCTACCTGCCTTCTTATCTAAGTTGTTGGCATTGATTTACCTCCAACCTGCCTTCTTATCTAAGTTGTTGGCGTTGATTTACCTCCAACCTGCCTTCTTATCTAAGTTGTTGGCATTGATTTACCTCCAACCTACCTTCTGATCTAAGTTGTTGGCATTGATTTACCTCCAACCTACCTTCTTATCTAAGTTGTTGGCGTTGATTTACCTCCAACCTGCCTTCTGATCTAAGTTGTTGGCGTTGATTTACCTCCAACCTGCCTTCTGATCTAAGTT